>QVIE01001953.1:0-29130 GCA_013387415.1 Panellus pusillus | reverse complement strand
TCAGTCAGAGCTCCACGATCTTCTCGTCCAGATTTTCCGGAGGCGACCCAAATTGAATTATTTCCAGGCAAGCAACAAGCATTTGCGCATGGCAAATCCAAGGGCTCATTGTTGATGGCCAGGGATACCACGATATAATAACTGTACTGCTACTGACGCTTCCACGGGAGCTTCAGCTACCATGCGCAGAACAGTTGAGTCTTCAGCGGGTCAGGGATTCGATGGGAACGACTCTTGAGCCAGTCCTGGGGCTTTTGCGGCAAGTAAAACAAGCTGAACTTCTCCATCGCATCTAACCACTCCAAATAGCGTCATGAAAAACCTTTTGCGAGTCTCAGACCCCGAATACGCTGAGCTTTTGGAACAGCAAGTCTCCGCCATGCAATTCGTTGAACTCTTGCTGAACTTATGACTTAGAACTTCACCACTACCCTACTACGCTCTCCCTAATCTTCTGACTCTCTTCTCCCATGATATGCCCAAGCTGGCATTGATTAATCATGTGTTTGACTACCTGCTCTGTCGGCCCCCAATCTTCGTTGTATATTCTGGCATGCGTGGTACCGTAAATTGATCGCTGGCTGTCCAACGATTCTCACAATATATCTGTTTTCAGATCATTCTTTCCAGGAAGAAAGATGTCCAACGCCTGCAAGAGGAAGGGGAGGAAGGGATGATGCATTCCCTTCTGTCCGCGTTGCCCGCCATTGTGGACGAGATCGGAGACTCCTCGGATGATGACATCAAGCTCGAGGAACCGCCTGGGGAAGAAATCACAGCGGATATCGATAATCCAGACGTTAAGCAAGAGGAGGTGTCAGACGGCGAAGTCCGCGGTGATCTCAGCAAAGCGTTGGATTCTACCGTGGACCCTTCCGACGATGAGACTTCCGGCATCCCGGAGATGCCTCCTACGGAAGCCTCGGCTGAACGACTGCTGAAACGAAGACGGAGGTGGCGTCGTTGTCCAATCTGTCAGAGCCGTCGGGTGAGAAATCAGAACCCTCGCCAGAGCCCGAACGGCGGCGGGTCGCAAAACGGAAGCCTCAGTCCCTGACCGACATTCTGAACATGTCGGATGCACTGTATAAAGCGCACCCACCGACTGACCCAGCTATTCAACTATCTTCAATCATGGGACCGCAGAGCGTCGTCTTCACTTGGTCGCCTCATTTGACCGACATGCCTACTAATGACGAAGCAGAATGTATGGTAGAGCGCCCTGATCTGATCGTTTATCCTGAACGACCGGTGGGCGAAGACAAGGAGAAGAACGTTGCCAAGCGGCGGCGAAAGCAACTCAAAGAAGGGTCGACAGCCGCACGGTTGGAATGGTTGTTGGTGCGGGGTTCGTGCTTGGTGTCGCTGTTGCAATTTCTGTGTACGGCACGAGGCAAAGTGGAGATCATGCTCGAGAATGGAGGAAGATGGCACGATGGGTCGGTGGTGTACTGGATATTCTTCGATATTACAGAACATAAAATTGGTCTACCCTGTGACGCATGAGTCTTTGAAAAGTCGTTATCAGATCAGAATCAGGCTTTATCAGAGACGACCATGCCCATCGACTTGGCCAGCCTCGAGGCCGCGATCCGTAAATCGCTCAACTGCCAACATATCGAAATCGAGGACCAGTCCAGTGGCTGTGGAGAAAGCTATGCCATCCTCCTCGTCAGCGAGGACTTCGAGGGAAAATCCACACTCGCGAGACATCGCTGGAGTGCGTCATTACACCGAGGCTCGAGATCTTCTATTGACAAGAAAGGCAGTAAATGAACTACTCAAGAACGAGATTGCGGAAATGCATGCCTTCTCCCAAGTTTGTACTTTACTCACTCCATGCAAAAACAGTGACGGACATGATCCACTAGAAAACTTTCACGCCCAAACAATACGAGATTCACCTGGCCAAAACTCAAGGAACGACTGACTGATATAGTCTGTAGAATTTGTACGATATCTAAGCACTGTACTCTCCTACTCAATTTCTTTGTAAACATTACGCCTAACCCTCCCTCCCCGCCTGGCCGGCAGTGTACGATGTGCTCTGGCAGCATATGTTTTCGTACCCCTGAACAACCGATGGCGAAAGCATTCCTAAAGGCCTGAAGTCCTCTCTCTGTTTCTTACGTGCCAGATCATCATCTCCTTCGAGCGTCCATTTGCGTTTCGGAGAAATCCTGCTTGAATGATATTTGGTGGAAACTGCCAAGATCCTGCCGGGCGTTCGTCCTCGTGCTGATGGTGAAGTAGAAAGAGACACGGGAGACAAGACGCTGAGATCGTTCCTAGCATGCAACGGAGTCTGGGGTGGAACAGTGGCGGGAAGACTGCGTGCCGAATCGGCAGCGTGAAAGCTGCTGCTGGGAGTAGAGAACAATATTTCGGAGGAACAGCTTTGTGGGACATATTGTGAATCGAGAGACTCGCGCGCTGAGAGACGTTGCGCAGGGGTTGAACTCGAGACAGTATCGGATAGAATGTTCATACGCGAGCGATGCTTTGTTGAGGTGACTGTGAGATTGTCTAGCGAGGAGGAAGCCGTGTCAGGAATCGCAATCCGGGGCCAGTTTTCTACAGATACACCAGATATAGATTCAAGGCAGGTTATCAATTGTTTTTCCAGCTCAGACTCGAAAGAACGGGCTTCGCTCGTAGTGGGCATGTTGTGGGGCAAGAGATTGGAGGTGGACTTGTAGTGTATGGAAGCAGGTGAAGGAGCCATGGGTGTCAGATGTAGACGAGAAGGATCGCAAGTGGAAGACGGGACATCGCCTGACCAGTCCAATGACCACTTCAATGAGGAAGCCGTGGCGAAAGGCTGGTGAAACAAAGAAGACGCAGCTATAGCGGCGGTGACTGAAAGAGTGTGGTTACGAAGGATACGGTTTAATTTTGCCATTCGCACTGTAGGCGACGGAGTGAGAAAGCAAAAAAAAGGGCGCCGGGAAATGACCAACACTGCAGCTTGTACTCTCCTTGCGTGCCGACGTATCGATCAATTTCGTGAAAAAGCTCAGAGATAGTCCGGTAGCTTTCGCCTCGCGCTTTATCCATTCCTCTTCGCCATTTCGATGGGATTCAGCAAAGCAAGCCGTGAGAGTTAACTGTCCAAGTAATTGACTTCTACTTATGTATTCAGAAAGATTGAAAGCCGAACCTCACCTCGGTGATGTCCACCAATTGCGACAACAATTTGCATTGACTTTCCCTGGAAGGCGCCGATTTGATGCACTGTAGTAAGAGTCTGATATTGTTGCAGCCGAGATTGTAATTGTAGCGTTGCTTGAAGGCTACTTGGGTGCGGCGGGATGACGGGACCGAGTTTAGCAGAGTTCCAATTGTTGGGGCGCTTGCAGGTCTACAAATCCATCGAGGGATGGAATGGAGGGCCGAGGGGTGATCATGGCAAAGGCACAGTGCTCGGGGAAAATGTGTAGAATGTGCTGAGTATGGAATGGAAACTTTGGAAAGTAGAAGAGAGAACGAATAAGCAAACAGAGCAAAATTCAATTTATCTTACTACCCGTTGCCCTGAGAATACTTTGTACGCCTGCCCCAAACATTCCCGAGACCCTCGTACCGACCATTTGTGCAGTCTCAGTAACAACCGCGAAATTCTCTGCCGCTCTTGCCGCAGACTCCCAAGGCGAGAGCCCGCCCAGTGCATCTTTCCCACTCGCCTCCATCATGAGAGCCGTCTTCACGGAATCAAGCTCATTCAGGACCTCTAGTCCGACAGAGCGAGCCCAGACTATCGGCTCGAACGATGTCGAGTACACTTTGTGCAGTTTGTCCATCACAGACATGGTTTTATGGTTCGCGAAATAACGTTCGCGTGCATACGGGAGCAAGGCGGTCCGCGAACCTATGGTAGCTTTCAAAATGCCGAGGCAATATGATGAGAGACCCACGAACCAACGTCGCCACCGTGAGTCAGTGCATCATCGATGCACCTCGCCAGGCACTCAACATCGGCGAGTCCCAGATTCAGACCTTGACCGGCGAGCGGATGGACAGTATGTGCCGCATCTCCAACCAGGACAACACGACTGCCTTCCCCCTCTCCGAGATACGAATCGGTGTGGTTGAATCGCAGTGGGAATGATGCCACGGTTCCAGGTTGGAGCGACGTTACAAGCGGAGGAAGGAGTTCTGCATCTGCTGGGGGAATCCCTGCTTTGTACGGTCAATAGACGTAGACGTATACGCAGATGTCTCGTCGATCCCATGAGACCGTTCCCGCCAGGCGACTTCAGCCTGTATCTGAGGAAGAGTTACCGGGGATCCTGACGCTTGGGAATCGAGAATGAAATCATGAAGATATCGCATCGACACATCTGGAAGACGATATGCAGCATTGATCATTGTCGCCAACACGTCCGGTCCTGCAGCTTTCAGAGCAGAAGCCAGAGCTGGTTTCGTCGACCAAACTAATGATGAAGATACAGGGGAGAGTGGGAGGAAAGCGATAGGTCCGGTAGGAAGGAAACGCTGATAGGCGGTGGTGTTTGGGCCCATAAATGCCCCCGCGGCTGGTGGTCCATTGTCGCGACGATAGCATGTGTGTCGTAGGCCCAACCGAATGAACCTATGTTGGCGAATGCTCTCACGGGCGAGTTCAAGCCGTCTGCACCACCTAGAACATCTCAGATCAAATGGGGGAAACAGCTTCGCACTCAATCACCAAGAGCCTCGAACGGAGGACTCTGCCACTGTTGAGGCGTACCAGAGGCCAATTTGACCCTTCCGCGTGACCGATGGAATGGACTCTCGACGAGTCCATGATATGGACTTGAGGAATGTCGTCAAGATGGCGGAGCAGTGCGCGTTGGAGGTTGAGGTTTTCTGTCATCCGTGCCATTGGCATCTGCTCAGTCGCTTGAAGACTTAACAGCGATGAAGGAAAGTCGATTCGAGCGTCCGAAACACCATCCCAGACCTGTTCGAAGTGGGCACATAGCGCTAGTGGGGTGGATCGGTTATACCTGCATGTTCTCGATGGCGCATGTCCGTGCCTCATCAACGTGTTCCCAAGCACGGATATCTGGACAGTTAAAAGCTCATGAATAATTTATGGAGTGGGGAAAGAAACCTCTCAAGAAAGTCTGAGACTTATGGGTAAGAGAACTAGCGCGATTAGAGAACGCGCCAGCTGCAGGAGCCCACTCCCTAATTGTCGACAGATCGCTGGCCTCCACCAAAGCCACACGAAGGGATTCACGAACCAGCTGGGACGACCCTAAATAACAATCTCAACATGGATGGAATAGGCAATGCGAAACGGCGGTACCCAGAGCACTCGCAAGTGCGAGCCCTGCCGGTCCACCCCCGACTATAACGATATCCCAGTCTTCATGGCCGAAGTGGAAAGGGTACGACCTAAAGCCCTCGAAACTGACCGGCGACTCGATGGCGAATTCCAGAGCTCAACATGAACTGAGTTAGCGGCAGAAACTTAGCAGCTGCACAGCCATCAGCACGGGGTCGCTCACTCGCGTAACTTGGCCTTATTGTTTCCATGGCTGCTGCCCCCGTTTCTGCCGCGCAGGCAGTTGGAGAATACCTCCAGTCTCCAGACGACCTTGTCAAAATATCCGCGTTCCGCAAAAAACTCGAGAAAGAAAAGGCCTCCATTGACGCGCGACTCAAGAGCGGGTCAGGGATCAGTTGCAGGCAACGCGGGAGGGCCTCCGGAAACTGCTTGGAACACGAAATAATGTCCAGGTCATAAAGGATGAAATGGCCGCCATTGAGAAACAATGCGCCGATCCAGCAAATGTGGTCACTACCTTCGACCAAATTAGTCGGGTGCGTCTCGTGTCCCGTTTCCCGAGTCTCGCAGTTCATGTATTGAGTAGGTCTCAATGGTGCACCGTAACTTTGAACAAACCGAGGAGACAGTAAACAATCTCCTCGAGATGAATTCCAAACTGGATGTTTTAGAAGACATGCTTGAAACTGACAGCAGGGACATTCTGGGTCCCGCTCCAAATCTTTTGGTTATTCATTACCTGCTCAACCAATTAGAGGCCTTCCGGAATCAGACAATGCACCAGGCGAAGAAGGCGTCAGCCAACTCTCGTGCTACCTTGGCGCGATATTTCGAGCGGCTCAATAACGTGATCGAGCGTTTGACCAGTACGTTGTTGGGCTGGCTGGGAACATTCTCGAACTCGTTCGAGCCGGTCACTCGGATGTCGTAGTGAAGTTGATCAAGATCGCCGAAGTGGAAGGGAGGAGGACGAGAAGGTAAGGGCTCTTATATCTCCCTCTACATCTAGTTGCCAACCGCTATGAAGGCAATAGCCATTCGACTCGTCAAAAAGGCGGCAAAACTAGATGCTGCCTCCAAATTCAAATCGATGCAGGCCAACGCTCGAGTTATCAAGCACTATCGGTCCAAAATCACAAAAGCCATCACTGAATCCATTAAACTCAAGTTCGAGGACGCGTACAAACGAGATGAGCAGGATCCGGCCAATTTCCTCAACAATCTTGGATGGATGTACCAGGACATCATCCGAATGGAGAGCGATGTCGTACCTTGTTTCCCGCCTGAGTACGAGATCTATTCTCTATATGTTCGAGAATACCACAAGGCGCTGAATGCGACGGTCAAAACACTCGTTGCCTCAGAGCCTGGAGCGAGTGTGTTGCTTACGCTCTTCGAATGGCTCAAGGATTACAAGAAGGACATGAAGGAGCTTAGCGTGCCCCCCGAGCTCCTGGAGCCTCCACTCCTTGACGGCAAGGAGCAGAGCCTGATAGAAGATTACCTGATGGTCATCATCAAGAAGCTGGATGAATGGTCAGCGAACTTGATGAAGACGGAAGTGGAGGAGTTCTCAGCGCGGCGAGATCCTCCAGAGCTCGACTCGGATGGCCTCTACGGTTCACAGGGTGGCGCAGCGATCATGTTCCAGATGGTCAACCAACAAGTCGACCTGGCGACCGAGAGCGGGCAGGGCGCAATCCTAGCGCGCGTTGTCAGTGAAACCAATCGTGTCATGCGAGGTATGCAGGAGCAGTGGGTAAAGGTGATCGAGACGGAGTTCAAGAAGCAAATTGAGAAACCGGACGAGGTGGCCGGTGGATTGGTGGAATATGTTATCGCCTTGGCCAACGACCAGCTCAAATCTGCCGACTACGCAGAGGCACTCCTAGCCAGGCTTGAACCACTCGTATCCGAGAAATACCGCGTAACCATCAACGAGCGTCTGAACGATGCCATCGATGGGTACCTCGATGTTGCCAAGAAGTGTACCCAAACCCTCATCGACATAATTTTCAACGACTTGAAGCCCGCGACAAAGCAACTCTTCCAACCCCCCTGGTATGACGGGATCATGCGCCAGATAGTCGAAACCATGCGCGATTACATGGCCGACTACCAGCAGTACCTCAACTCCTCCCTCCTTGAGCTCCTTGTCGAAGACCTCCTTGACGCTTCTTGGTCGTCTATCTCAACGGACTCGCCAACTCGCCCAAGTTGAAGATGCCCGCGGCAACGGAGCGCATTAAACAGGACGTCAGTGTTGTGTTTTCCTTCTTCAGCACCCTCAAGCCCGCGAAGGAGCTCGAGGCGTACTTTGACGTCGTCGAGAAGATATTAGCGCTCCTCGAGGCTTCAAAGGACCTCGTCTTCTTGTCGTTCTGGGCGTTTGCAAAGATCCACGGACCTAACCTTGCGTTTGTGGAGGGATTAATTAAATCCCGTGCAGACCTTGATCGTTCTGCTGTGAACGAGGTCATGGATAGTATCAAAAAGAAGGTCAAAGATGAGGGGCTAACGGATCGTATGTTTTGTTCTCATCTCCATCTCTTCGTCACTCACAGTTTGTTGCAGCACCAGAGCCAACGATCATGAAGAAGGTCGCTATCCAGAATTCTTTCTCAAGATTCCTGCGATCATGAAGAATTGTTTGTGCTGTACATTGATAACTTATTTGTAGACTTCTGTATTTTTTAACCCTCATTGTACTCTATTACATGCATTACATGGACTTCGCAGGTAGTTCAATCTTGTTTAGCTTTCACGGAACTAAATGATCTATCCGGCAGAACTGCCGCAATCTCGTCGATCTTCTTGAACTGCCAAGGGAAGCGCGAAGGATACAAGAATGGCCGCAGGTCGAATCCTACGAGAATGATTCAGCAAACATGCGCGAGCGCTACAATCATGAATTCAGCTCACTGTTGTCATCTGGACTGTACGACTCCTAAAATTCCCATTCAGGTCATGTCTCTTTTTCAATGCAATATGGCTCACCGCATGATACGAGGGGGTCAACGTGGTCATCTTGTGCCGGTTGCGGGCATGTTCGAAGAAGAACAGCTTCACTTTCTCCGCGATCTGCATGCTGGCGTCAACTTCATCACTTGTCGATCCACAGAACTAGATACCTGAAGCGGGGACAGGAATGAACCCCACTCGTGTACCAACTTGGTGAATGTGCTGTACGGGCCACATTTTTCGACTTTGCGCAGACGTCCGAATACAGAGAGTTCGTCGTAAGTCATGCCCATGTCGGCCTGGGATGCTCAGTGCCAGTCTAACAAGGATGCAAATGAGGAATGCACCTCATCGGCCTGAACGTATGTCTCCGTGATGGGCTCTAATTCGGCTGTTGGCACAGCGTTTAAAAAGCTGTACTGCAGGTTAATGCATGAAAATTCACGCGAAGGTGGAAAAAGGACCTGGCAAGAATGGGGAGCTGGAAAGAAACTTGAGCATAGGCGATAAATTTCTTCAAATCAGTCTTGCTAATGCCTCCAATTGGATTTATGTCCGCTGATGGACTGGTTAGATGTAGATAGTGGATAAAATTTTCAAGTACCGGAAGAGCAATCATATTTGGTTAAATAACCCGGAGACTGGATACGGTGAGTTTATGTAGTGCGAGCACATAAAGAAGTAGGTGCCTTTCGTCCACGTTTGCACTGCCGAGGACTAGCAAGCCGCCGGCTTTGCCCGTACCCAGGGAAGAAGCTGCGCAAACATATAGGATAGAACCATCCGAAGTCGAGCCTTGTACAGAGTCAGGCACGCTTGATGTAGGAGAGAAGAGCCTTACTTGAATATTCTGCAGGGCCAGATTTTCAGCTGCGCTTCCTCCGTGAGCACGGAACTGAGGTCGAGCACCCGTAACAAGCGCGAACAGATTCCGTACGGCAGTAACGAGGGAATCCATATTCAGATCGACATGATAGCTAACGCATTTGTTCGTTCACCGCGAGCAGAGGAAAGTAATCAAGACTGACCTCCCGATGGCTTCGGACAACTGTTTCGCGCGTTGGCGGGTTTCTGCGCTGGAATTCTCGTGCCCATATAACATGTGTGGAAGACTCGGCTGGTGAATTCGCGCGGGTCCGAAGGAATGTAAGTGGAGTCTTCTGGTTCTCCCGAAATCCGGCGTGCGTCCTCGATGACTTGTTTGTCTGCAAACCATGAACCCGTGAACAAAACGATCACATAAGGTGTACGAACCGCCTCTACGTGCTGCTTCGGCCACAAGACGAGACATGGAGTATACGATCACGGCAGTGGCGCAGCTGTCGATTCCACCGCTCAACGGGACGAAGTAGCCTTGGGTGCGCGATCTCCTGAGGTAATCCCACAGCCAGCAAGCGGGACCTAGACTGGTGCAAAGACCATCAAGGAGATTCTCGATGAATAGAACAAGAGACTTACGCTATCTCCTCTTCAGGTATATGATACCTGACTTTGAACGGCTCTGCACCCGACAGCAGGCCGTTCATATCTTCTTCGCGGACGATATCAAACTTTCCGGAAGTGAGAGCAAATGGCACTTCTACCCGGTGATAGCGCTCGGCAGCAGCGGCCTGCATGCTCCTGCTGCTCTTCGCGCGGTGTGCTCTTACATCTTCGATGTCGATGGTGGCGCTGACGACTTCTACATCGTTAAGAGAGAATTGAGAGCCCTGTGCTACGATGTGGCCGTTTATAGCAATCATTGCGCATCCGTCGTAGTACAAACGATCGCCATCGCATCCTTGCTGGTTGGCATAGAGGTACACTCCGCCCAGCTGGGAAAAGCAATTGAGCGGAAGGAACGTGAAGAGAAGGCGTCTGATCTGTACCTTGAGAGTTGCCTCTTTGATGAGTTCCACGCGAGTGTAAAGTTTCCGCAGTTCATGGTGACTCCCGCTGGAATTTGTAAAGATCTCGACGCCGTCAAGACCCATCAGAATATGAGGACTGTGAATGTCAGGTAAGAACCACGCATGTCAATGATGCATGAGACTCGCCTGGCCGGTGTGAACAGCTCCTCACACAGCTCAATTCCAATGCAGGTATCTTGAGTGCTAATCACGGCATCCCCAAAGGTGACTTTGGTCTTAATCACTGTCAGCCTAGCAATAGGGGAGGATATACATTCCTTATACCTGGCCAGTGACGACCTGAATGATTCTTGGAAGATAATGGTCCTCCCATTGCCGATGTTTCGTCCACGGAGTAAAGAATCGCAGCTCGCGATAATTGCCGTCGTTGGCAAGCCACATTTTCGGGCGGATCAGTAGTATCTTTCGGTTGTGGATGATTACCGGCAGTTGTATATAACGTTCTTGTGAACGACCGGCCTGCGACATGATTCCTTGACCGCGCAGATATGAAAACGACGCGACTTACATGCCGACATCACAAACAATGCCTTGCGCCTCTTCGGAGGCCAGGATCTTGGCCAGCACCTCCCAAGAGTGAAGAACAGTGTCGCCTGGATGATGATTCAGTTGAAATTGCGCGCGGGGGGTTCAGCTAACCCTCTAGAAAGTGATCGAGACATCCATATCCACTGCGTAGCGATCAGTATCTATTGCTCAGTGAGAATACGTTACACATACGGTATCTCCAGTTCAGGGCCGACTCTAAGGGTTGCGCCGCGTTCCTTTGCGATAGCGATACTGGCCAATATCCGCTCCAAATTACCCTGGAAGTCCAAGGCCCACTGGTTCAAGGAACTGGGAACAAATGAGCGCGATTCAATAGGATGCAGGCGCACTGGATGTACCATCTAGGAGAAACTGAGATGAATCTGGAAGCAGGGAGGGGGAAACTCACGTAGCAAGCGTTATGAGGTGACCCATCGGTGCAGAGTCAGAGTCGGCGATCAGAATTGAGTTGCTGCTTATCTTGGCCGCGGCCAGTCATGCTTATCTGCAGCCGCCAGCTTTTAGTCTTACTCAGACTCTCTCAGACTGCCACCGTCGCGACGCCGTCGACCTCCCTCTTTCCATCATGATGTCCGAGAAACGCAATGCCGTCGATCTCTCCCAGTCAGTATCCAGCTACTTTCTCGTCCACTCTCTGACTTCGTTTAGCCATCTCTCCGACACTGCAAAGTCCTTGAAGGAAATTTCTTTTGGCGCTCCGAGTAAACCTGGCACCATAAACCTGGACGGAGGTGTTCCAGATACGGAATATTTTCCCATTGAAGCGATCCAAGTCTCGGTATCCCAGAGCGATTATCTGAACCATTCGCCAGTTGATGGAGTTTAGTACTTGAAAGCCGACGCGTTCCCCACTGCCCCGACGGACGCTGTACCCCATGGCTCCAGCTTTTTTGGCTGGATTGCCAGCGTGTTGACGGGAAAGCGGACTGAGGCCCCGTCCGCCCAGTTCGTCATTCCCCGCCGTTTACAAGCCGGCGACGAAAGCAGTTTCGAGCTCAAGACTGCGCTCCAATACAGGTCTGGTCGCATTTGTATGCTCCTTTCGAACGTAGCTAAATAGACTGCCACTACAGTCCTATTACGGGCATCCCCGCTCTTGAGAAAATCATCCACGAATGGGTCGCTCGAGTTCACAAGCCCGCTTAGTGCGTGGAGTATTGTCGCCCGCGAGAAACTGAGTCTGACGCTGAAATCAGTAACGATTTCCGAACGCTTATCGACCTCGGCGCTTCCTGCGCATGGAACTCCGCCCTGACCGTTCTTCTCAATCCCGGCGAAGCCTTCCTTACAGGTAAGGTCATGTCGTTCTCAGGATCTATTTGTGCTCAAGGCATATTCCAGACCGCTACGCGTACAGTGAGTCTGAGCCTACAAAATTTTGCCGTAGTTCCCATATCTCTGCTCCAAGATAATGCCTTGGCACAAGGCAGCACGAGGGGCGCCATTCCGGTGGCGGTTGCAACAGACCAGGATGGTCTCTCGGCCGTTGACCTTGAGCGTGTTTTGGCCAGCTGGGATGAAACCGCCCGTGGCGGGCTCAAACGGTATGCAAGATCTTTTGAGCCGCTCTGAGGTTCACTAATCCCTGCAAGACCGCGAGTCGTGTACACTCAGGGTGGTATCCACAACCCCGCGGGCATAGTATGTCGCCATATTGTGCACTACTGATCTCCTCTCACCAGCTGTCGTGACCAGCTTATTAGCGCCCAGCGCAAGAAGGACGTAAGTTCGGCCCATATGGCGCGGGTGGTGCCTTTTCTGACGTGATCACTAGATCTACGATGTCGCCGTTCGATACGACTTGGTCATCGTTGAGGATGACCCGTACTTCTACCAACAATCCAGTGCGCCGTATAAACACGGGGCAAACCCGTCGGCTGCCAGGAAGCAAACCGACGACGAGTGGCTCGATGGCCTCGTACCGTCTTTCCTTCGGTTCGATTATCAGGGTCGGGTACTCCGACTCGATACTTTCTCCAAGGTCAGCAGGCACTCTTTTTTGGCTCTGCGGGCCGTACTCAACCATCTCAGTCTTTCGGCCCTGGAGGTTTGCTACATACATGTTCGATTGGCGTGCGCGAGTAACTTGTGTCCCAGGTCGAGTGGGATACTACACCGGGTCCCCGGTCCTCATCAACAAGTTGCTCGCTCTCCACCAAGCCTACATCACCTTCCCTCGGGACTCACCCAGGCGGTACGTGTAATTTTGTCCCCTATCGCGACGCATCTCAACATGGGGTGCGCTAGATCTTCGGCGAGCTCCTGCACAGGTACAAGCAGGAGGGATTCACACGCTGGCTGCGCGGAATCACGGCCCAGTACGAGCTGCGCCGGAACTGGGCGATCGACACGCTATATCAGTCCCTCGACATTCAGGCCAAAGATAGCTGGTCCCGAACCTTGATAGCGTATGCACCCTCGAGGGGGAGATGACAGAGAAGTTTGCCATGCAAAACAAATCGCTGCTGAGCTTCGTGCCGCCCGAGTACGTCGTTCGTCTGATCTGCTAATGTGCCGACCGGCTCACACGCGTCATTAGCGGAGGCATGTTTATCTGGTTTGCGAGTACGTACTGAGCCGTTCGCTGGGATTTCCTCGCTCATTTGCTATCTATCTTTGCAGTTCATCTACACAACCACCCGCGGTACCGGCACCTCGTGCACCAGACGTCGCCCTCCGCGGCGAAAAACGCGCTGTCGGCGGAACTGTTCACCTCCCTCGTGGATGCTGGTGTTGCGATGCGGCGCGGGGAGCTGTTTGCGGTCGAGGACGACGAGGAGCGCGCGAGGCAGGGGGAGGAAGATATCTATTTGCGGGCCAGCTTCAGTAGCGGAACGCGGGAGGAGCTGGAGAAGGGGTTCACGATCTTTGCGACTCAGGTGGTCAAGTTCTTCCAGTAGATTCTATGGGTGACGTGAATTGCTATTTTTTGTATATATTAGTGTCGATGGATAGTCTACGTGTTATGCGTGTATGAACGTAGACGGCGTTGGAGGGATATAGGCCATGTGTATCAGAGTCGTTGCAGAAGCAAAGCAGCTAAATAGAAAAGCCCCGAGAAACCCAGAAGAATTACGGCAAAGTGAACCTCGAGACCCAGTGGAAAAACATGGAATGCGCTACGCGTCTGGAGCGGATGGAGATCCGTCGGCGATCGGCTCGGCTGCCGGGTCGCGTCGGAAGAGTCCGGCCCGGTCGAGCCGGCCGAAGCGTGGGCGCCGCGCAGACTGAGTCTGCGGCCGAGCGAGCCGAGGCCGAGGGTCCACCGCTGCCGCCGCTTGACGAGGGCGGGCGGCACCGGCGGGCTGATGGTGCGCATCTTGGGATGCGTCGGAGAGTAGTTTGGGAGATCTGTCGGCGGGGGGAAGGACGCGGGGTAGTGGTGGCAGCGCCGGGGCGGGTTCACGATGAGCTGCGGCTGCGAGGCGGACACGAGCACGGAGGAGGACGGCGAGGAGACGGTGGGCGAGTCCTGCGGAGACGACCTGTTTGCCGGGATCTCGGGGGAGCTGCTGGCGACGGTGTCGGGAAAAGGGTACTCGAAGCGGGCAGAGTGGATGTCGGAGAAGGGCGTGCCCACGATGACCGAGGACGGGGAATGGAGGGGCAGGTCTGCGAGATTCAGGGGCATGACTTGGTCGGGCTGGGGGATCCGCATAGAAGAAGAAGGAGTGTATTCCTCGTGGCCTACCTTTTGAACAACATCGTCATTGGGAATGACTTCATTTCCTCGGGTTCTCTGCGGCATCTTCCTGCTGATCCTCCTCGCCGTTGTCTGCGCCGTCGGCAGCGACATCTGGCTCCTCCATGAGACAGCACCGGCGCCTGTCTGGACGGGATCGACAGCGGCGGGCGGCGCGACCGGGCGCGACGTGGTCCTCACGTGACTTACATCTGATCAGATTTCAGGATACAGGGGTACATTGATCATAGTCATGGAATACTCCAATGCCTCCTTCAAGCCGCTCCTCGATAAGCTCGTCCAGACACCTGAATATTTTACAGCAGATGACCTCAAGCTTGCCCTCAACCATCTCTTCTGTCCAGATGTAGTCCCTCCAGTCCAGATCGGCGCCTTTCTCACCGCTCTGCACATCCATCGCGTCGAGAGGCGCCCTGATTCTCTGGCCGCTGCTGCTGCTATCTTGCGCGACAGATCTCTTAAAGCTACCGTTCAAGAGCCCGAAGGTGACTTTATCGTCGATATTGTCGGCACCGGCGGCGATGGCTACAACCTCTTCAACGTCAGCACCACTGCAGCCATCGTCGCTGCAGGTGCAGGCGCAAGAGTCATAAAAGTGCGTAGCACCCAATAGCAAGACGCCTCACATCCCGATCCCCTGTCAGCACGGCAGCAGGGCCTCCACCTCCTCTTCTGGCTCCGCAGATCTACTCCAAGCCTAGGATGCGTCTTCACCGCTCCGGAGCCAGGAACGACCACGCCCATCCCCGCATCCCCTTCACCTTCATCCTCGCGCCCCACTACCACCCGCGCTCGCCTTCATCGCGCCGTACCGCAAGTCCCTCCCCTTCCGCACCATGTTCAACGTCCTCGGGCCCTCATCAACCCCGCGCGCCCGCAGGCATGGTCCTCGGCGTCGCCGAGCGCGAGATCGGGCACACCTTCGCGCTCTCCCTCCTCGACGGCGGCGTCACGCGCGCGCTCGTCGTCTGCGGGCACGAGAAGCTCGACGAGGTCAGCTGCGCCGGGCCCACCTACGCGTGGGAGCTCCGCGACGGCGCGGTCACCGAGACGACGCTCACGCCGGCGCTGTTCGGCGTCGAGGCGCATCCCCTCACGCAGGTCGTCGGCGGGAGCCCGGAGGACAACGCCAAGACGTTCACCGCGCTGTTGACGTCCGGCGCGGACGTCCCCGCCGCCCTGAAGCCTGTTCTGGATTTCGTGCTCATAAATACGTCGGTGCTGCTTGTTGTCGCTGGTTTGGCCCAGGACTACGTCCATGGCACCAAGCTCGCGTTGGAAAGCATCACGTCAGGTAAAGCGTGGGCTGCGTTCAAGACCTTCCGCGACGCAGGATTGTCGACATGAGTGTTTATTCATGAGAAAAGAGGCAGTACTAAAAATATAGACGATCTTGTCCAAAGCGCGGTCAGGTGGATTACACAGCAGCGTGAATGAGGGAGGCGTACCCGTCGGGGATGCGCAGGGCCGGCGTGCCGCGAATACAAAGCAGTTTATGTTCTTCACGCGTCGCTGACGTTGTGCTGCCACGAATTACTACTCAAGACTGGATGCTAAACAATCTCAAAGCTCAGCAACGAGATTATAACATTGTATTGAGAGCCCATGGCTGCTTTCTTGAGATTCGGAATACATCGCTCTAATAGTAAACAAAACGATCGAAAAAAAATACACAACTAGGTTCTCTAATGAACCTCAGCCTCACTGCTGGAACGGGGGTCGCGTAGGAGTATCTTGGTTCATACCCACGGAACACTCGCTTGGCGACGCAGTGGACGCTCCGCTGTCTGTGGAGTAAGCAGCATTTGATGAGAAAAACGGTGTCGCAGCGTCGGCGTCGGGCCGATCGGTGTCTGCGGTGCCCTAGGATGCGGGGCCATCTCGTTTGTGACGTCAGCGAGCGCATGACGGGGACGGGGTTCATAGCCAGGGCGCTTGTGCGGCGGTACAATATCGTGGCTGCGCAGGGGTCGCCGGGGGAGTCGCGGGGTGTTGTGCATTTACGGCGCTTTTGCGGGACGAGGAGAAGCGTCTGCATTGTCGGCCGGCAGGATAGTGTTCGGCTGACACGCCAATTGAGAGATTCGGAGGCTTCCGTGCGCAGTTAGGGAGACGAGCTAGAGGAGCTGGCGGACGCAACGGCGCATCAATTGGAGTGCGTTTCCTGCTTGGCGACGACGTTGTAGGTTTGCAATACTTTGCGACGTAAATGGAGAAGACCAGGGCGCTTGCAATGAGCACGGGAGAAAAGAAGAACTTTTGCGGACGTGCAATCGGGTAAGGTGAAGGAATCTCGTGGATAGATGGTTGGCTCTGTGATGACAAGGCTGTAGGCAAAGAAAGGGCACTTTGCGTGGGTAGACAAGGCCGCCAGGCTTGTTGACAGTTGTGGCATCCGAGTCGTAGATAGAAGTCTTCGGAGGTGAGGACGCAAGGGCCGGCAACGGAAGGATAGGCGGAGCAGTTCGTGGCATGGGGAGGTCAAAAGTAGCGCAGTAGGTAGGGCCCTCGGTCGGCAAGCCGGATGCGGTAGCTTCAATTTCAGTTATGAGACCCGTTGAATGAGGGAAGAACTTGGAGCAGGGGCACCCTCCGCAGGTATTTGTTTCAGCTGAAAAAATCAAGTACAGTTCATGAGAAAAGAAGAAGCAGAAACCGGCGAGCGCGAGGCCTACATGTATCTTGGTTTTCATGAGGCTGAAGGAAGAGACGACCCCAAATCACGCGGGCGATCCCGCGAGTACGAACTCTGGAGCATGGTAGGCCAACAGCAGGCCAACAGCGGCAGAGCTCGGAGGCCATGGTGGAACGAGAACAAGAAAGCACTGGCGCTTGGACTCGAACTGGGAGACGCGTTTGATTCAGAGCGCGTCAACACTACCATACACTAGTGCTAATAACTGGACTCGGCGACAATGCATGGTGAAGAGGAGCCTCTGCGTCGTCCAAGACCCACTCCCTCCGCAGTCGCTTGTAGACTTCCTTGAATGTGTCAACGGACCCCTTCTCATGGACAAGCTGCAACACCAGAATAACCCGTTCGTCCGCATCCTGCATGCGCTGCACGTCCACCCTGAACTTCACTGCTTTCATTGTCGCCATGAGGCCGGCAGCATCCCTAGTTTCATCAAGACGACATTTGAGCACGCCTAGCCCTTCCGAGTCCTCCAGGACAACGCGGATATCCATCCTCATGAGCAACCGCCTGCACTCGTTCCTGGTGGTGTGAACGTCGCGCGCGGAAGAGAGCATGTAGGACGCCGGTTTGAAACTGAAGACATTTCCGAACCAAGATCGCCTCGGCGAGGACGCGGAGGACGATGCCAACGACGGCGACGGCGTTGTGAAGGATGAACCCGCGTCAGAAAAGGCGGGAGAAGTCGGCGAAGCCTTGCGTTTCTTGAGCTTTGCAGAACGAAATTCTAAACTGGGTTCCAGTATTTGAACCTTCTTGGAATCGCCCGGGGTTTGTCGTTTGTTGTTGTTCCTCAAGAATGACTTCTTGACGACGCTGTTCGATCCAACGCCACCGACATTTTCTTTGTTACCAATGTCCACCGTGGGTCGCTCGGGCCGTACCTTTCGCCGGACACTGAGAGGCCGCGTGCCAGTCGAAGAGCGTGAGCCCTCTGCCTCTTGCACTGCAGTAACGTGTAGGGCAGGAGTGGGAGGTGGAGCCACATCATGCGCGACGGGAAGGGGTAGACCACCGAACACTTCCGAGTATATGTTGACTTCCGGGGATACGGGCGACCTTCCCGGATCCACGCCGGTTCTCACTTGCAAAGCATTGAGATGATTGACGATCTGGTGGAAGAATGCTTGCATCCTCTGATCTTCCAGGTCGGGCACGGCGAGCGGGGGAAGGTCCTCTGGCGAGCCGAGTTGGGGCGAAGGTGTGGCCGACAAGAAGTTGATTGCAGGTACGCGCACCTGTCCCGCAAGAGATTCAGTGGAAGGAGAACGGGCGGCGGCTCGTCGTGGAGTCGGTGGGCCATCGCGGGGTGGAATGGAGGAATGCGAAGGTACGAGATCCATCTCTGGTGAGAAACTTTGAGGCGGGGCTGGGACTCTCATTTTCGCCATTTTCTTCTTCTTCCGGAGCCGACGAGCAGCAGCGACTTCTTTTTCGTCGTCGTAGTGCTCGAAATGCTTGTTGCGGTATTCCACAAGAAGATGATAGACGCCTTTCTGCCAGTTTTGTTCGTCGTCACGCAGACTTGCAACAATTTCGGCGTCAGGGGTGCCATGCCAGAGGGTACGTAGATTCGCGAAGATATCTGGGTCGATGGAGGCTAGACTTCCTATCGGACGAGCAATTCGATCGAGAGCAGGAATTGAGGAGGTCGTGAATTTAGGCTTGATAGAAGTGTAGAAGGGGTGAACGAGAGCTCTGGCATAGTTATTCGATCTTCTACTTTTGCCGTCAGCATCTTCTTGATAAGGTCCTGGGCCAGTGGATCAATATCTGTCGGCATGGTCGAACGTCCCCCGTTTGACTTTTTCGAGCAAGACTCCTAGATCCTCGTCGTCGAACGGCAATTCCGGCCAGCAGAGCGTGCAGGATAACACCACAAGACCAGATATCGGCAGCTGACCCATTGTACGCCTTTGCACTGACTATTTCTGGAGCTGCATAGGGGGCTTCCGCAAGAAGTACGAAGCATTCCGTTGGCTTGCCATGCGGCCATCCCAAAGTCCGCGATTTTGACGTTCATGTCCTCGTCGAGGAGAATGTTTTCCGGCTTGAGGTCGCGATGCGCAATGTTGAACTGGTGACAATAATCAATCGCTGCAATTATTTGTTGGAAATAACCAAGGGCCTCTTCGGTGGGGAGCCTTCCCTTCTTGCAGAGGTGCTCAAAGAGTTCGCCGCCTTTGACGTATTCAAGGATGAGATACAATTCGCTCGAGGTCTCCCATACATCGTATAGTCGCATGATGTTCGGATGGTCTATAAGCTTCATGACGACGATTTCACGCTCGAGAGAGAGCTGACTGTGCTCCGTGTCGTCCGCGAGATGGTTTAGAGACGTTGTTGAATCCAAGGAGTTCTTCGAGACTATCTTGACAGCAGCATATTGACCGGTTTTGGAGTGACGGGCGACTCGAACTCGGCCTGAGGCACTGTTTGACAATGAACACTGCGAGACTAGATTTTGCTCACCTGAGCTGCCTGAGCCAATGATTCTGCCGATCTTCCATAAACCAATTCTCCTGGGGTCGTCGCCACCCATCTTGCGGTGGGAAGACATGGCGTATCGACCAGGGACATGGCAATACGAGTCGGAGGCAAGGGAGGCTGACCTAGGCTGACCCGAAGCGGCTGATCACTTTTGATATGCCGGCCAAATTACGCGCTAGTCACGCTTCACGTGGACGGGACTCTGACTCCGTACCGTCACTACTGACCATGATGCAACCCACTCCTGCCCCGTCTTCACCACCTAATTCTCCTCCACCTGTCAAAGATGAGCCCGTGAAATACCCAACGCCGCCGCAAAATGTCGGCAGTGCTCCGTTTGGCATCCTGGTCGCTCTCTTTGTACGCCTCCAGTCCGAGAGAAAGCCGGAACGAAGGAGACAGTTATTGAACAATTGGTTCAACGTGTGTTGAGCTACATGCATCTCATTCAGTCTTGCCTCAAGGGCGTGTTATAGCACTGGAGGAACGAGAAGGGACACGACCTCTATCCCGTCTTGCGGTTGATTCTTCCGCAGGCAAGTTAACTAGAACGCCACTGGAATCGAATCTGTTTCATGAGTAGACTCTAGAAAGACCGCGAGCGTGCTGTATATGGTCTGAAAGAGAAGAATTTGGCCAAGACTTACATCAAGCTGATCCCTCTGGGAATGAGAGACCCAGATGCTATTCGTTTGCTGAATTGGAAGAAGCCAACAGAACATGAGGTGTGCTTGCCCTCATGAATTGTGTTGCTTTCAACCTGTGATACTTACAGAAAACATCCGGCGACTTTCCGACTGTACTGTTTGAAGTGGTTAGCAAACGCTCTTCGGTGATCGAGGGTTCTCTTTCAGTCGATGAACTCAACGACATACTGGATGAGGTGCGAATTGTGAAGAACACAGTCGCAACTACGGACTGATCGTATGCAATGTAGTTGTCGAAACTATGGGCAAGCAGTACATGTCCACTCCGTAAGCCACGAAATCGCTTCTCACTCATTCTCAGGGATACGCAGTCCAAGATTCTCCAGCGAGTTTACAACCGTACAACGCCCGAGGAGCAGCGCTGGATCGTTCGAATCATTCTCAAAGGTCCCTTTCCTTCTCTCTTTTTCAAGTCTCGTATGAGAATTGTTCTTCAAGACATGGTCATATCCGTGAAAGAGACGACTGTGCTCTCCGTTTTTCACCCCGATGCACAAGATCTATATAACACCTGCTCCGATCTCAAGAAGGTTGCATGGGAACTTTGGGACTCTTCACACCGACTTCGAGAGGAGGTGTGTAGAAGAAGTATGAATGTCCACAGGATCCAACACCGAATCTGCAGGATAAAGCAGTGCAACTGTGCTCCGCCTTTGCTCCCATGTTATGCAAGCGGCCCACCAAAACAATAGAGGCAACGGTCAAAGAAATGGGCGGCTCAGAGTTTATCATCGAGGAGAAGCTTGATGGTGAACGCATGCAGCTGCATAAACGAGGAAACGAGTATTTCTACTGCTCAAGGTCTCTTCTACCGTCTGCTTCATGCAATACGATTTGACACCGATGATTCAGGAAGGGCAAGGACTACACGTATCTGTACGGCAAACATGTCGGGGTAGGCAGTCTGACACCCTACATTGACAAGGCGTTCGACCCACGGGTCCAAGAGTCAGTCTCAATAGAAGTCCAATTTCCACTTTGCTCAAATCACCCAGCATTATTCTGGACGGAGAGATGTTGGTTTGGGACCCCGTGTCCCTACGCAATCTGCCATTCGGAACTCTCAAAACGGCAGCCCTTGGTAGGATCTGAGTCACACGAAAACTTCTCCAATAACTCCGGTTCTCCGCGTAGACAAGTCCAAGAAAGAATATAATCCGCGTCCCTGCTGTAAGATTTCCGATTTCGATCCATACACGAATTCATCAGCTGCCAGTCAAAGTTTTCGACTTGCTGTACCTCAACGGCCAGTCCCTGATAGAAAAGTCAACTGCGACTCGTAAGAAGAACATGCGGGCATGTTTGAAAGAGATCAAGGGCCGAATCGAGTATGCTGTGGAATACCGTGGCAGGACTGCTCA
The DNA here is from genome assembly GCA_013387415.1 of Panellus pusillus. NCBI lineage: Eukaryota > Fungi > Basidiomycota > Agaricomycetes > Agaricales > Mycenaceae > Panellus > Panellus pusillus. The sequence goes on along the minus strand of QVIE01001953.1, from coordinate 7,479 downwards.
AGATGTGCGCGAACGGATGGATGAGGTTATGGAAGCTAGAGGGGAGGGTTTGGTTATAAAACACCCGGCATCCCAGTATGTGTTAAATGGCAGGAATCTGGATTGGATCAAGGTGAGGAATCTCGAGCTTCAGAAGAAACCGCAGTGAATCACTCATAGGTCAAACCCGAATATATGGTACGTCTCAAGTCACCCGCGATGCACTTTTATTCACTAAGATCAGGACAACATGGGCGAGACGGTGGATGTACTCGTAGTCGGTACGTTGACGCAAGATCATGTTCAGACGCCAACTTGACGACTCCAGCTGGCAACTATGGGAGCGGGTCTCGTGGTGGTGGTGTCTCTACGCTCATCTGTGCAGTGCTCGATGACCGACGCCCGTCAGACATGGACGAAGAACCGAAGTATGTGGCATGAGTGACTCCGTACGAAAGTTTGACCCGATTCTCTTGCACCAGATACAGTACCTTTGTACGCATCGGATCTGGACTGTCTTTCGCTGATTACGTCTGGGTGCGCGCCAAGCCTTGGAAACCTTGGGACCTCAAGAATCCCCCAGAGTTTCTCCAGACTGCGAACAAGTCGCACGAAGACAAGGGATGTTTACCTCCTTCCAATAGAGTACTGTTTACTGTTTTTCACAGCCGATTCTTCGTACTGAGTTTCTTTCAGCTCCTTTATTCTTAAGGTGAAAGCTGCGGAGATCGTCACCTCAGGCCGGTTCAATCTCCTTGTGAACGATATCGTTCGGCGTCCAACTTTACATTAGATCAATATCATATGGGCTATACTATGCGGTTCCCAGAGCCTTGTCCATTCGAGACGACCTCAGCATCGCAGACTGCATGCCGGCTACGGGTAAGCAGCTAGCCATTTCATCTCACAGTCGCGTCCAAGTCGTCGCATGCAGCTGTTCTGGAGAGCTTACGAACGGTCAAGAAGAGGAAATGGAGAGTGACACAGGGTAGGCGTATCTTGCTGTTATCTCGATTCATTAACAGTCTGAGCGTATTATAGCACATCTAAAAAGAAAAGAAAGATTGTGGCCAAGAAAGTGTGTGGCCCGCAGTATTTCCCTCGATTCCATCCAACGCGTTCGATAGCCCGAAGTCCTTCCAGTGTTTGCTGGACAGAAGCTCAAGGGTGTCAACGTCGTGTCAGATATCTTTGACGGGACCACGTTTGGTAATTGCAGATTCCACCGCCTCAAAATGTCCTGACCACTTAGAAGTTGTGATGGCTGACCCTGCGTCAAAGACGCGGGACGAAGACAAGAAAAGAGCTTTCGGCAATGTCAGTACCCCCACTGATTTCCTTCCCGCCCTTCATTGGTTTTAGCATAAAAGCCAACGGAGGCACTCTTGCAACGATCGCCAAGCACCAATCACCGATATTTCTCGTCTACGGTGGTACTAGAAACGTCTGTGCCAGCGTCCGTGCTTGTAAATGAACTGCGTAACATCTTATAGATCTCGAACTTCAAAATTATATCAAGAAGGGGATTTACGATGTCATTAAGCCTCAATGGATAAAGGACTCGGTTAATCTCGGCCAACCTGCACCGTTACACAAAAAGTACTTCTCCCCTGTCCATGAATTCGGCTGACAATAGTACAGGTACTTTTTCCACGTCACCGAGTCTCGCATGGAAGACCCAGACTACGACGAAGGGGATGATGAGGACATGAAAATGGAGGACGAGGCGGGGCCAAGTGTGGTGAGACACGAGGATGATGATGAGGAAGAAGAGTTTAAGGTGAAAGCTGAGGACGTTGATCCAGCGCTCGCAGACTGGTTCAAAACAGAGGGAGATGAGAAGAAGGTCATCCCGAGCTCGAGGGATTCGGACGCGGAGACGGAGAACGATTCCGATAACGCGGACGTGACACAGGATGAGCTGGATGACGATGATCTCGATGACTGGTTGCAAGTAAAGAGTGAAGGCACCACTATCGACGAAAAGGACCAGCCAGTCGTCAAACCCGCAGACCAGGACGTTAGTCGCATCGCATTCGACCCTACGTCATGCTGAAATTCACGCAGGAAAAGCCGACAGAGGACATCAAGATGGGAGAGAGTGAGACAGCCATGGAATATGACCAAGAGTTGATATTCAAGCATTTGTACGTCCGTCCTCGTATCTGGTACTGAACCTGGACCTAAACTTTGCAGGTGCTTCTACTTGGATTCGCCCAAGAATGCGCATAAGAATGGGATGAATGTTAAAACCAAGCAAGAGAACGTTGTGGATGAAAGGTGCAATGCGCCTATTCCGGCTTTCTCATCCACTGACGGATAACAGCTTCGTCGCACTAGCCACGCTCATCGCTGACAACGGGGTAGAGTTGTCGACCTGGATGAGCCGAAGCTCACGCATGTCGTCATCGATAAGCGGGACGATAGCCGGCGGGTGGAGCTCATGCAGCGCACATCAAAGTCCGTCGCTGCTGATTCCGGGCGTGTGCGGAGGACTGACTGTTACGTTGTCCAGGCCGAACGACGGCACTTGGTGATTTCGGAATTTATTCAGGCATGTCTGGAGGAATCCACGTTGTTGGATGAGGATGGTGAGCTGAGTATGACACCCTCTGAATGCGTATTGAGACGAAGTGCGCAGAATTCAACCCTTAGAGGTGGCGCCTCGAGGCGTCGGCAAAAATGATGGAAAGAATGATGTGCCGGAGTGCGAAGTCACGCGAAGGGTCTTCATCTTGTCTTGTACTTAGCACGTTTTGCTGTATCTCCCCTTCTTGTACTCCTGCTCCACCTGCTCGCGCCCTTTCTTCTGCGTAACACTCTCGCGCCTTTTCAACCTCGCCAGGGCTCTGAACAGAGCACCCCTAGCACACCCGTTGATGGCCTCGCCCATCTCCCAGCTTCTCAACTCCCTAGGAATCACCCGGGAAGACCTCAGCGAGCGTAGTGAGCAACTCAAGAGGTTTTTGAACTCGGATTCCCGCGCTCTCAACGCCCAACTATCCTCCTCGGCCTCAGACTCCCGCTCACTTTCCCGCGCGAGCAGCTCGACTGCTCTTTTCACGCGTCAACACTCCCACCCGAGCTCTATTACGACTCGCGACGCGTCTCCGACGCCTGGCGCGACACCTGTCAAATCAGAACCTGCGGAAGAGGCCCTGCCTGCACGCCAGTTCGACAGCATGGAAGCCGTTCTCGAGCGCCAGCGTCTGAACCGCAAGCAAAGGCGTTCTAGAAGGCGCGAGCAGGAACCAGACGAGCAGGATTGGGCCCCGACTCACGCGACGCGTCGCCCGATGCCCCGAGGCAGCCACCGACCACATATTCACGCGACGATCCACGCGTTGTAGGTGTATTACCCGGTACTTCGGCTACCCAAGTGAGTTTTGGGGCTGCCCAGCCGCTTGCGTCCACTGATTCCCTACTAGCTACCACCCGAAACGCCTACGAGGAGCAAATATTATCGCGAACATACTTCGTACAACGGAGTCAGTGACGCCCCGGGTACTTGAGATCTCTACTCACAGTTTGCAGCCAAAGGCGCCTCTCATCAAACCAGAGTCGCCATCGCCGTCACCCATTGCCGGTCGTGCTCCTGCTCCCGCTCCCACGTACCCATATCCATACCACTATTACAGTGCTGCACACAACTCGCAGAGTCGTTTTCTGTCTTTGCCATTCCGAAGTGCACAAGCGAGTACATCCGTTGCTAGAACACCCGTCAAGCCAACTCGATTCCAGCAGTCCTCCTCTCCCCTTCCCCTTCGTCTCCCCCAGATGCAACATCCCCGGCATCCTCACCAGCCCATCGACTCGTGAATATCGTCTCTTCCCCGGACCGATGAGCGAAGGCGAGGATGAAGAGAAAGCCCTGCCCTACACACTCCCTTGGGGCCATATTCCAGCGAACGGCCCCACTATTCGTATGCTGCTCTCATCGGACAGGCAATACTTTCGTCCCCAGATCATCGCCTCACGCTGCAAGAGATATACGAGTGGATTATCACGGTTTATCCTCATTACAAACGCGGAGAAAGAACCTGGATGAACAGCATAAGACATGTGCTCAGCACCACTGTTCATTTTCGTAAAATCAGCAGGGAGCGTTCGACTGGGAGATCACACTGGGCCATTTTTGACGAGGATCTGGAATGCTTCGCGGACAAGAATTACAGGAGACCTGGTGCTATGGTCAAACGGCCTCCCGCGCCTAGAGTAAAGAAACGTCCTATCGACGAAGTAGAAGATGCGGCTAGTCCCAGCAAGATCGGTGCAAAGCGCTTGAAGAACGCGGAAGCCTCGGGTCTACCGACAGGCTCTTTAGTTCCTTCCATCCCCGCGATACCTTCAGAGCAGCCGCCTTTCCTTTTGCCTGCCCTCATTCACCCGCAAGGCAAGCCGACAAACACGCGGACTGGTTCGCACCATCAAAGTTACTATGAGAGCTGCAAACCTGCACCTATTGCCTTTGTACCTTCAGACATCATCTTCCCTCCTCTCCCAAACACCTCCAATCGCTTGATTGCGACCAATATTTCAGTCTCTGCTTCGTCGGCAGCGGCTCGAATTGAAGATGATGAACGTGATTTAGAGAGCGAAGATGACACGGGCAATGAAGTCCACTCTTCCCCTCTGTTGTCCTCTTCCGCCCCAATCCGCCTTCTACCCCAACCCTCACGCCGAACAATAGCTCGTCTAGCCCCATCCCTGACAGTGACGAGGCGCCGCAATCTGACAAAGAAGGGTCCGCAAAGATCATTAACGAGGAGTCAAGAGAGAAATCGACTCTTCCCAAGGCGTCGGTCGCTATTGCTAGCACAGATGGAGACGATGGATTATTCACAGGCTCGGTGTTGCGGCCTGTGCAGTTCTGGGAAGATTCCGCTGCCGCAGGCGAAGTTTTGCAGCCTGGGATTGAGTTGCAAGAGGCGGTCGCTCAGGATGGATCTGACGACGAAGACGACGTAGATGTGCCGTTGTTCCTACTTTTCCAAGCCGATAAGTTGGAGACACGGAGGGCTACCGTGTCCAAGGTCATAATTCCCAATGTTCCATTTTCTGTATTGCTGACTGGCACTCCAGGCTCGAGCACTGCCTAAACTGACTCCTTCACCTACGTTGCACCGTCGCAAAACAGCTACTGCGGCAAGGACTAGTAGCAAAGGCGGGAAGCGTAAGAAGACCACTGCAAAAGCTGCTCCCATTATCGCGGCTCCGTCGACACCCCCTCGAAACAGTAGTCGTCGTGGGACTCAGACATCTCCAATGTTCACCGCCCTTTCCCACAAGGGTGGTTCCTCTGCTGGCCCTGCTTACTTCAAGTCGCATCTGGATCCACCGCCTGCCTTGGTTCAGGGTACATCCAAGCGTCGCTCTGACGAAGAGGAGGAGGATTTCCAAGACGACAACGAGCCACCTGAGCTCATGCGAACGCCTTCCGTAAAAAGGAACCCTTCCAGCTCCTCAGCGCACCCCGTTACGCCCAGAAGATTACTATTCCTCAGCGACAGCAGTTCACCCTATCGCACACCAGGAGGAGGCGCGTTGGGCGCTTCCCCTTTCCGCACACCCTCTGGATACCGAGGAGGAATTTTTGATCCTCACGATCCGTCCACACTGCTGGACGAAGAGCTCAGCCGTCTCAATGCTGTAGGTCGAGACAGCCCCGCGGGTCTCTACGCCAAGGGATCCTTGTACGATAGCCCAAACCCCCTTGATGGGAGTCCGGGCAAGTGGGCAAGATGGTGGTAGCCCTCGTCCGTTCCTTTCTTGCGTCTTGTCCTATCACGTTTCTCTCGACATCTGCCTACGCTGTGACCAAATGTCGAGCTGCTGTCCATTTCTTTTATATATGTCCAGTGCCTTTCATCTAGTCCTTCACTTCCTCACGAGGTAAAGCAATGAAAATGATAACATGTACAACACAGATAGCTACTCTTGTACTTCTACCCCCGCTTCGGACAATTCGCGGCTGGTAATGGCATTCGCAAGCTGGCGTTCTAGACTCCTGAGGATGCGATGCATCTCTGCTGTCTCGACGGCCAAGCGGCGCTGCTCTATATATATAGGATCAAGGGCTACTTGGAGCGGTGAACGGGGCCGGACAATCTAGGGTTCGCGGTCAGCATAATTTACAGAGTATATCGGTCCTAAGAACTGACGACTCGGTTGTATTTGTATATGCCGTGCGCGCAGACGACGAGCGAGGGTCCGACTAGTGTCTACCAGATGCACTCAGTAGCAACACAGTGAAAGAAATGGAAACACGAACGACTAGCTTTGGCCCTGAAATTGAGTTCCAAGACAAATCGCCCAGTGCAAAGACGAGAGCATATCTTATCAACCACCACGCCCAGGCTTGTAAATGTGTTGTTGGAAAGATGGGAGCCTGTCGTAGGGCAAGGTAGTATATTCGAGCAATCTGCTGGGGTACCTGCACCATCGATTTCAAGATGAGCATGTAATTGCGCGCAACCCGACTGCTGATCAGATGGTATCCGCCCAGTGCACTGAAGGCACCCGAGAAGACTGTCGCTGAGCGGTCGAGGTACTGTGGAAGCGGTTGATCAAAAGGGATCCCAAAACACCGATGCGATGTATAATTGACGACCCGAGCTATGTGATAATGGGCGGACTGAGCAGCAAATGCAGGTTGAAGGCATATAGTAAGCGCCACCCATTGTGCAGTCAAGGCTCCGAATTGAACTGCGTGCCAGATAAGGAAGCCAAACGGCAAGAAATGGGAGGATAGGTTTGCCAGCAGCGCAGATAAAATAACAGTCATCGTCCAGGATAGCCGGTTGTACTCAGCTGCAACGTATGAAGACACGGCAGGCACCCAGAATGAGCTCAGGGCGTAAGAGGCCAGGCATCCCAGAACGAACAAGAAGAGCCAGAAAATGAAGAGGCTCTGTTTGTACGGCTTATTAGCGAAGGGCAGGGCGGGAAAGGTGCCATCATCTCCATCGTCATCCGGAGGCATATTGTAAGGCGCTCGGACGCCATGTCACGAATTCGAAGGATGGCCTCTTGGACAGGACGCCGGTGCTGGTTTTCTGAGGTAGATATCCAACTGCCGTCCCAGGAGTAGCGCTGACGATAGCAATCCCACAATGACGGGGACGCCACACGCCGAGACCACGAGGTGAAGGGCTGGAGGTGGAACGTAAAAGCTAGTCGAGGTCGGCTTTAGGGATGTGTGGCTCGACCATGTGTAATTCGACGCGTCTTGCGGTGCACTCGATAGACTCGGATGTCGCGCGAACGCGAGGATGGCGTGCTCTAGGGCCAAAAGAAGTGGGACAAGGGAAAAGGTGGGTTACAGCCGTCCATGGGGATGTGGACATGCAGAGAGACCACATCCAAGGCAACAAAGGCCAGCAGTTTTGTGGACGCAGAACTCAGTCTTTGTTCAGGATAAAGGCGGTCCGACGGAGCAATACTGACCACAATCCTTTGTTCTCACTCAAGGGAGCAGTGCAGCTGGAGGTAGCCGTTAAA
>QVIE01001952.1:0-19651 GCA_013387415.1 Panellus pusillus | reverse complement strand
AACAGCTGGGTTAGATACAGTGAGGCGGACCGAATGAGACCAAGCCAGCCCGTTGAAGGAGGCGCTGCGGGTGCTGGAACTGGAAAGTGTTGAAGTAAAAGAGAGTTAATGTGAACAGTTGGTTTGATGCAATCTTACGAGGACAACAATATACCACTATATCGGTAGTCTGGACGTTCCGGTGTGACACGACTCTGAGCATCTGGGTATATACCACACATGTGGCCTTGGAGAACGGCCTGTTGATGGCGGTGTAGAGGCGACATCACATGGCAGTCCAGGGCGGCTAAGATTGCCTGTTTTGGAAGGAAAGCACCCATTTTGGAAAGAGATCTAGGACCTACGACGTACGTTGTCACCTCAACAGTCTTTGAATACGCTCTATTGTCGTGCTCAAGTTCACGACTGTTAGGAATGTCCTCGAGTCATAAACGGAAGCCGAAGGCCCGCCGCCGCTGGTTGTTGGCGGAGGGGGACCATATCGCATGTCAGTTTCCGCGCCGGAAGCAGTTACCGCACAACGCGCGGGGTTTTGAGTGAGGGAGGAACACGGGTTGGAGAGGCAGGCTGGTTGTGGGGAGAGGAAGACTTTGCTACGCAGGAAGCGCGTGAAGATCCGCTGTTCACGTATGCCCTCGGTGACGAGTCGCTATCGGCGCAAGTGGAGGACACGCTAGACGATGGAATTGAAGTATTGGTGCCGCCGTTCACTAGGAATGCTAACTCGGTGTGTTTTTACTGTTTCTTGGATATTGACGGGCTATTGACATGGTTTACTACAGGATCGGCCGCTCAAGACGTGGTACCCTCACAGCGACGAATATGTGGAGGAGCAGCTGCGGCGTGAGGGACGTGGGGGTCCGAGGGTGCACTCGAAATGTGCGACAAGTGGGTGCTCTGAGTTTCCGGAGTTTCGCTGCGTCGATGGCGCCTGCTTCGGTGAGGCGATGCATTGCGCGCGATGCATCGTGCTTGCACATGCCACGCTCCCAACCCATTTCGTTGAGGTATTACATGTTCATCTTCACTCGCAATGGTAGCTGATGTGGATTCTTAGAAATGGGATGGGACGCACTTTGTTAGAAAGCGCACTTGGCTGCGAGATCTCGGTCTGCGGGTTCAGTTAGGACATCCGGCCGGTCTAGCATGTCCGTACAGGAAGGCCGCAGCCGTGGATTTCGTCCTGTACGACGTGTCCGGCGTCCACGAAATTGCGGTGGACTTCTGCGGTTGTGACACGGTGCCTGTCGATCTGGGATCTGATGAGCTGCAACCGTTGCCGCGTCGGAACCAGTTGTTGCGAGCATGCTGGTGGCCGGCGACAGTGAAGCAGCCGAACACCTGCGCGACATTTAGCCTGCTACGGCTCTTTCAGATTCTAAACTGCCTGGGAAAAGTTTCTGCTTACGACTTCCTGCGGACGCTTGAACGGTGCACGAACAACAATGGGCTAGAGAAAATACCGGTGAGTTATGTATGCGGTTAGTGGGCGTAACTGACAGGTGACAAGAACCGCCGTAAGGCTTTCATGCATATCGTACGGCAATGGCGCGAGGTGAAGCGGATGAAACGGGGCAAGCGGGGACATCGCCGGGGTGGCGTCGGCGCTACCGGGCAGGGGGAATTGGCGCTTATGTGCCGCGCGTGTCCGCAACCTGGGTGGAATCTGCCACCTGACTGGGAAAAAATTGATCCTCTTTATCGGTGAGTGCTGCACTCTTTGCAGAGCTGAGTAAACTAGGCCCTAACATGATTGCAGATACATTTATTTCGTTTTCCTAGCCGTGGACGCGAATTTCCGTCTGTCAAATAGAAATGTGTCAACAGAGGCTGCCGATCCGATTCTCGGGGACGGCTTTGGATACTTCTGTAAGCGCGAGGGCGACGATGGTTACAAGGCCCATATCGAGAAACATGCAAGCGAACAAGAAATTTCTAATTGCTCTGGCTTTCAAGCCATGTTTATGGCGAACACACGGCGGGTCAAAGGGCTTCGGACAACAGGCATTGGAGGTGTTACGTGTTCGCGCCATAATATGTGGCGCCCGAATGGCATGGGGGATTTACAGCTGGGTGAACGGTATGTCGTTTTGAATGATCTCGGCTGCGCGAGAGTCTAACTAAGGAACAGACACTGCAATATGGATTTTCTCGTATTATCCGCTGTGCTCAACTTTGCCATGGTGTGCCTGGTGATCTCGTACGACATTGCGTGCCAGTACTCGATCAATTTCTGGCGGCGGATGGAGCAGATGCCCGAGGGTCTCCAGCTGAAGTTGACGCCCGACAATGTGTGGTGGAAGGTTCCCAATTTCCATCTGCCTCCACACAAGACTAGGTGCCACGGCCCTTTCTCGTTTCACTGGATGTGGGGAGCTGGGATGACCCACGGTGAAAGTGTGGAGCAAAACTGGGCTTTCTCCAATGGCGCGGCGGCATCGACAAGATTGATGGGCCCGGGTTCACGCCATGCGACGCTGGAGGACATATTTGGATTCCACAATTACGATCGACTTTTGGCCATGCGTAAGTGTATCTTCAATGGAGATATCAAGATTCCCTAATTCGACGTCCTCTACTAGATCGCGTACTGCTGCAACGGATGGCAACCAGCATCAAGGAGGGAATGAAACACCAGGCGGCGCTTGACGCGTTTACCGCGGGATTGGAGGCCCAGCGTCCGGAGGAGATCAGAGAATGGAAGGTTGCAGTAGCGCGGTGGGAGTCAAAACAGCATACGAACCCTAAGGATGATGAGGAGTGTCCGTTCGAACTGGGAGAGGAGGGTACGTACCCTGATTGACGTTTTGGTCCAGACTAACGGGGAATCAGTATCGTCGCTAAGGGAAATCCAAGTGGAGATCGCCACGGAGGAATTCATGTGCACAGATGATGGGGTGGAAATTCAGAGGGAACACACACCGGGGGCATTCATTTCGATGGGGCTGCAACTGGAAGAAACACAGTTCGTACTGGCTTGATTTCTGTCTTGTTTTGCGATCTAACCCTGAATCTCAAGGCGGAAGCTGGAAATTGACATTCGAGCACTGAAAGACCCATCACCAACGCAGAAGTTGGGATTCTTGAAGCGGCGGACGAATCTGCTGAAGGAGATCCACAAATTTCGGGAGATGCAGCACGTTTACATGCCGGTGCTTCGTGGGACGTTGACAGACAGCCAGCGGCAGAGCCTGGATGGGGACAAAGAACAGCTCCCGGAGGCGACTCGCCTATTCATGCCATCGGAGATCTCGGACGCGAAGCGAAGAAAGCAGGCATGTGTTATCGGCCTGCCCGAGATCGAGGCGCGAATGCGTGCGGCAGAGGCTGAGGAGGCGCTGAACGCCGTGCGGCATGGTTTGCGGACACGGACCATGACCAACCGGTACAAACTGCGCAATTGGACGGGCCAGGGTATGATGACCAAGGGCCAAGGGATTTTGCGGCAAATCAATATCAAGATTCACTCGGCGAAATTGCGCTACCGATATGCGCGATCAGCCCTGCTCGTGCTGCGTGGGCACGGCGAGTGGGAGCAGAAGCTTCGAGTGTTGCACGATGACGATGTTCGCGCGCTGAACGAACGCTCCCTGACAGTGGAGGAAAAAGCCCAGAACGAGCATTGGGCAGAGCTGGGGGTGCAATCATTGAGGGCGGGGTGGATCGGGCAGCTGCTTTGGCAAGCGGAGAGGGTTCACACACGCTTTCCTGGATTTGGTATTCAGCGGGAGGGAGCGGCGTTCGCACGGAGGAGAGCGACGACCCGAAACTGCATGATGGTATGTGTATTGAGGTACCGAGTTACATGAGCTAACTATCTGGCCAGCCCTGAAGCTTGAATGGTCTAAGGCATATTCCCGCGCCCGGCGATATTCAGAAGACGTCCGCCTGCTCGAGGAAGAGATGAGACGTACAATTGCGTTTGGTTACGCCGAAGCAGCCGCGTGGGAAGCGCTGTCGAGGGAAGAGCTCCCAGGCATTGCGGCGGAATCGGCCGAAGGCCGTTGGGCATATGCAGCGGAACACGCCAGGATTGAGAGGGAGACATGTGCACTGCTGGAGGAAAAGTGGGCTGGGATACGGGCGAAGGGGCAGCACTTTCTCGCGGGGAATGCGGTGCTTGACAAGGAGGCGACGGTGATGCTCGAAACGGACCTTGCGGATGAGCTAGAACCAGAGGAAGAAGAAGCGCTGCTGGAGCGCGAGGCGGAGGAGTAGCTTTTTCGGGCGAATGAAGGGTGCTGGTAAACACGAAACAACAGTGGGTGACACCGGGCGGCTTGCGTGGTGATCAACAACGATGTATAGATACAATGAAGTGCCATTATTCGCTACGAGAGCTGGAACGAGATGAAGAGGAAGCACGACTGAAGGGGGAGCTGCGGGAGTAGCTCTTTTTAGCCGACCACAAACAGTGCTAGTAAGCATCAGCCAGCAGCAGGCTGCAGGTGGCATGGCACGGGTGGCTTGCGTGGTATCATTATTGCCGGAATGTATAGATACAGTGTTTTTGCTATGCTATTATATGCTATTGGACCTGGTACTAGAGGAGGAGGAAAGGCTGCAAGAGCGCAAGCCGGAGGAATAGCCTTTTTGGGCCAACTAACGGTGCTGGTAAACAACAGCCAACAGAAGGTGGCACGGGCGGCTTCAGTGATAATTGATGTGATACTATTTGCTAGCATTTAGATATTGATTAGAGGTATATTGTAGGGCGGCAGCATTGCGGCAGAGCTGCATAGAGTTTGGGCAGTGCCGGAGCAGGCCCAAACGGGTAAGAAAGTAAGGCAAACCCAAATAAGCAGGGGAGGGTAGTACAATGCATTGTGGACGCATCTGGCCGGGCGGCCGGGGTGCGCCCATAATGCAATGTACCCCCCGGTCATGGCCGCCCATGATGTATTGTGGCTACAATTACTGGTGAATTTATAAGACTGATAGTCTTGGGAATGCGACCCAACTCAAGCTTCCAACACAAAACACGCTCGGAATGGTATAACAACGTCTAAATTCGACGCGACCGATACAACACGGATTTGTACGCTTTGTTCCCGAGTGCCGTTCGATAGGAATCCCTAAGATTCGTTTATTCCAAGCTCAATCTCACAATTTCCAACAGTAGCAAGTAAAAGTTTTGATATTCACTATTCAAACTGATAGTAGAACGTCGAAACCCCCAAATACTCTTATCCGAATCGTAGCGTTTTATGGCTACTAGCTCACGGAATGGCTCAGTTCTCTCCCCGAAGGATCGATCTTCACCCAAAGTATTCGCTGGTTATTTCGAGATAATCTACACTACTTATACATGTTCGGAATAATATTTAGCAACATAGGAGCAATAGCTATTATTAAAAGTCCGCCAAGCCGCTCTGGAATTCGGTATGTAGTCGTTCCGATTGGTTGTTGAGGCGGTCACGCCATTATTATGTGCTTGAGGTGAAATTCCAACGCTCGGTCAACGAAACTCCGACACTAGGGGTGTCTTGGCATGTTGAACCCTCCGATGGAATGTCGATTTCCTTGGTTTGTAGGTCTCTCCCGTAAGCTAAAAGGCTAGTACTGTGTTGTACGAGTCCGTAGCAACAGGGAGACACCCATATTGTGTAGGTTCCGAGGTTGAACCACGAAGATATGCTCCGGAAGGTCGGCCGTGATTAGATTCCCAGACTCGGGTCTAGTGATCTGATCATGATTCCCTTCGGAATAGACGTCGGAACACAGCGGAAGCCATGCCGATCGTATTCGTTGTGTTTCTAATAACGTAGGTGCCCAGGTAGAATGCATGTCTGGTTGGAACCAGCCTGTAGAGTGTCCTTCCGAAGGATCCGACTCTTGGAAGCTGTAATTCCCATGGGTATAATAGACTAGCACATCTCCTACATGTTTCGGAGCGAGGCAGGCAACCATATCCGGGGCTTATTCCTTCAACAGTCCGTTACTCAGCGCATCACGGTCCAACTAGCTGCCTCTGGGCTCAGCAGCACTAGTCCATATTCCGAGTATGATTCGCATGGGAATGGGTTCGGGAATCGCGAAAAATAGCGTTTTCTCCCTATGGTCATTTTCCTAGCTTATCAACGAATAGGCGAGGGACGGGTTGGCCGGATTCCCAAGCTGCCTTCAAGCGCTCATGGGTACTGGTACCGGCCAGATCTCGTATACGGATGGGCTGCACCTGCTGTAAGCTAGCGCCCAAAGCGTAGTCCGAAGCGTCTGTATACAGACGGTAGGGGCTCCCTTGGATAGGGTGCCCCAATATGGGAGCAGCCAATAGCGCATCCTTTGCTTGTTGGAACGCTATCTCTTGCTCGGCTCGCCACTCCCACCGAGCTCCCTTCGCTAGCAGGGAGAATAACGGCTTGACGATGAAAGCGTAGAAGGGAATGTAGGAGGAGAAATAATTGATCATTCCCAGGAATTTTTGGAGGTCGAGAATGGAAGTGGGCCTGGCCATGTCTTGGATAGCGGCTACCTTCTCCTTATGCGTCGAAAGGCCGAGTCTAGACACCTTCCGGCCTAGTAGTAGGATGGAGGCGTAGCCTACGAAGCATTTCTTGGGCTGCAATGTTATACCAGCTGCTGCTATAGCGCCTAGTACGCGATCGAGATGCCCGAGATGTTCCTCCCAAGATTTGGAGAATATGACGATGTCGTCGATGTAGACCAATGTGAAGATCCACAGATACGGAGCTAACACGTTCTGCATTATCCTCTGGAAGATGGATGGCCCGTTGCGAAGTCTGAAAGGCATACGCTTGAATTGCCATAGCCCTCGGTGTGAGCGGAACGCGGTCTTATCCTTGTCGCTCACTTCCATTTCGACCTGGTTGAATCCGGCGAGGGCGTCAAAGGAGGAGAGGATCTGAGCGCCGGTGATAAGCTAGGAAAATGACCATAGGGAGAAAACACTATTTTTCGCGATTCCCGAACCCATTCCCATGCGAATCATACTCGAAATATGGACTAGTGCTGAGCCCAGAGGCAGCTAGTTGGACCGTGATGCGCTGAGTAACGGACTGTTGAAGGAATAAGCCCCGGATATGGTTGCCTGCCTCGCTCCGAAACATGTAGGAGATGTGCTAGTCTATTATACCCATGGGAATTACAGCTTCCAAGAGTCGGATCCTTCGGAAGGACACTCTACAGGCTGGTTCCAACCAGACATGCATTCTACCTGGGCACCTACGTTATTAGAAACACAACGAATACGATCGGCATGGCTTCCGCTGTGTTCCGACGTCTATTCCGAAGGGAATCATGATCAGATCACTAGACCCGAGTCTGGGAATCTAATCACGGCCGACCTTCCGGAGCATATCTTCATGGTTCAACCTCGGAACCTACACAATATGGGTGTCTCCCTGTTGCTACGGACTCGTACAACACAGTACTAGCCTTTTAGCTTACGGGAGAGGCCTACAAACCAAGGAAATCGACATTCCATCGGAGGGTTCAACATGCCAAGACACCCCTAGTGTCGGAGTTTCGTTGACCGAGCGTTGGAATTTCGCCTCAAGCACATAATAATGGCGTGACCGCCTCAACAACCAATCGGAACGACTACATACCAAATTCCAGAGCGGCTTGGCGGACTTTTAATAATAGCTATTGCTCCTATGTTGCTAAATATTATTCCGAACATGTATAAGTAGTGTAGATTATCTCGAAATAACAAGCGAATACTTTGGGTGAAGATCGATCCTTCGGGAGAGAACTGAGCCATTCCGTGAGCTAGTAGCCATAAAACGCTACGATTCGGATAAGAGTATTTGGGGGTTTCGACGTTCTACTATCAGTTGAATAGTGAATATCAAAACTTTTACTTGCTACTGTTGGAAATTGTGAGATTGAGCTTGGAATAAACGAATCTTAGGGATTCCTATCGAACGGCACTCGGGAACAAAGCGTACAAATCCGTGTTGTATCGGTCGCGTCGAATTTAGACGTTGTTATACCATTCTGAGCGTGTTTTGTGTCGGAAGCTTGATTTGGGTCGCATTCCCAAGACTATCAGTCTTATAAATTGCTGTTGAGCCGTTTGCTCCGGTCTATCTACCGTACATTTGTGTGGAATACAGCTGAGAAGCTCTAAATCGAATACAAAAGCTTTAGAATCGTATTACTTGGTCATTCCAAGTGTATTATTCGCAACACTACTCTTTTGAACGCTCTTCTGAGATAATAGCCTTCCCTACAACCTCTTCGAGGCCCTGTACTAGGGACTTATACTCGGCGGCATCTACTGAGGGAATCACTCGCTACGAGCTCGTGTGGAGAGTTAAATCAGTACAGTTTTATACTGTTCCGATCGACTTTCTGAACGGAATCATTGTGAATAGTTTCTTCTATAGGTTTCGCGCAGACTCATCATCGCGAAGGCCAAAAACATCACTGATGACTACTATGCGCACTCACAGTACTTCGTACGAGATGCTCTGATTTTTTGTGTCTATGAACGTGATGTAGCCTTCGCAGATGCTGGTGTGGTTCTCCGTGTGTTGAAATATTGGGCTTTTTCATTCTGCGGTGCCGGTCTCCACAATCATGCACAGGAGTGCATAGAAATTGTGTTACAGTGGAAGTACGAACTCACCCCAGAGATGCAAAAGGCGAAGGAACAAGCATGGTTCTTCAATCGATTCGGTCTCCCTGCACGCAACATTGCTAGTGATCTCCACCTGGAACAGAACAATTACTGGGTCAAGGTGAATTCTTGCACGTATTTTATTCGACGTATTGGATGACATTGATCTTCGTTTTCAGCGCGTAAATATCGCGAAAGGCTCGGGCGTCACAATCAAGTACATCATCGAGAAGGGATCAGCACCAGTCGAGGCCTTCCGCGAAGTCAGTCACCAATTTGCGCGCACATTTGGATTTGCAGACCGTGCAAGAAGACACAAAGAAGTGGACGTTGGTCAGGACTTACGCTTGCTCACGGAAATGATGCTGGATGCTCGGCTGCATATCCTGACTGCCAACCGGACAGTATATGTCCCATTGAAGGTTAACAAAAGGGGAATGTCGCCAAGGGACCTCGGGTCAGTGCAATTGTCGATTCATTGGAGACCAGAGCACAGGCACTCCACGGAGGTAAATTCACCGAATTTATTCGTTCCACAGCTTGGGATCCGGCGGCAGGATACCCAGTAGAAATGTCGGCGATGTCCCCCGGCGAAGTTGACGATCCATTGGTAAATGGCTCCGTCTTTGATCAAGTGGACGACAATCCGCTTGCAAGGGATGGATTCAATGATGTAGATGATGGAGATGCCCACGAACAGCGCTATGTTGGCCTCGGATCTCTGGGTGGGGGATGGAATATTCAGATAATATATAGAATTCATACATATTTTTCAAAAGCTACTTGTTTCGGTTTTCGTCATTGGGCGTGGGCGGATAATAGCGAGGTGGTAAGGCATACATTGGGTGCAACTGGGGATAGTATGGGTAAGTGGGTGAATAAAACGACATGTACGGCGCTGAACGAGCACTGCCGCGTGTTTGTTGCTGAGCTGTTGACGGAGTGTGAGGGAAGGATATATAGAACCCGGGGTGGATACCACAGCGAGGGGTGTTGCCGGTGGTGCAAAAACATCGGCGCCCGCGTTGGCGGTTATGATTGGTGGTTGCCGCCCTGTTGTTGCTGCACTGTGGCCGCGGCTGCGGCCGCGACCTCGTGGGCGGCTGGCACGTGTCAAACGGGCGGGTAAAAATGGAGGCTGGGCGATCTGCATCGAGGGGCGTGGTGTTTCGGCGACGCCGTGCAATGACCCCGATCTCGTGTTCGGTTGTTTCTGCTGATGCCCGCCTCGCGGTGTCAGACCGATGGCAAGCTGCGCATCCGGCCGCCAATCCATGATAATCAAGGCCATCGCCTTCAGATCGTCTTCTGAAGCGAGGTCCAACTGGGCAAACTTGCCAATTAGATCCGGAGTGACGGTAGTGGCACGAAGAAAGTCTCCCCATGGTCCGCAATTTTATTGAGCTGCAAATCGGAAGAAAGACGTATTTCGAGAAGAGAGATCGGCCGCTAGCTCGGGAAGCCTGTTTCTCGACTCTCCACCTGTCCAAAGCTGCTACCAAGTCGTCCGCTGTTCCTTGGGCACCTGGACCTTATGCGTGAACGGAACAAATGTAGGTCGAGCCTCAGATTGGCTGTTATGAGAGTCTGTGGAAGAGACAGAGTCCATTCGCTGTCGGCGAGATAAAACTGGGATGGGAAAAAGGAAGTCCGATGCGAACATTTTCAGCCGTTCATCGTGGCGGTCAGAAGCTGGGTACCGTGAGAGGATGTCGGGAGTGCAGCGGCTGCAGCAACGGCCAAATGGGGGTGAGCGTTTGAGGTCAAGCACGGTCCACGACAGCTCGCGTTGAGATGCTGTGGATCTCCATCCCACTTCCTCGGGCTTGTTGGAAGGATCCAAAGAATTGTAAGTAGTGAGGCCTGTGTCCGGTCGGAAGTAGGTGCGCATATAGTGATGCACACAACCTGACATCGGTCAGAATAATTCTTTGACTCAAAAGCTGTATATTTACCTGCATCCATGAAATTCTCCACGGCCTTTGGGAGTTTCGCGCGACGGTCAGCATCTGCTTTTTTTCCTTCTTTCCCGGTTGACCGCTGAGATCAACAGTTTCGGGCCGGAACGCCCACGGAGGAACAAGAAGTATGCACGTTCCGAGGATGTTACGGCGTCGCGCAGTCCGGCCCCATCGTTGAGCGACAGGTGGCAGGGATTCCGACAGGGAACACAGAACTGTGTACTGGACATCTGCAGCATTGCACCCCATCCCCGCAGCATCTGTCGCACACAGGATACGCATTTCCCCGCTTTGAATCTGTCCCACACCAACTCCTTCGCAGGCTCCGAAACAGTCGACTTGAAGGTCTGCGCAAGAGAACGGAGATGTGCGGGAAGACATTTTCGGAGGGTTTCGACTGCAAGAGCACAGTCCTCGATGGTATTGAAATAAAACAAGCATTTCGGCAGTGCAGTAGGTGGTGTGTCGTTGTCCATCTTTCCTGGAAAGATATTAATGATGTCGAGGAGAGGATTGGTAGAATTTTTAATGGCTCTGATAATGTACAGAAGGTTGCTGCGGTCCGTTCCGACGTCGATACCCCAGAACGGACGACACCCGAATTTGAGTGATTTCCATATCACATTAAATGCCTCGGTATCGCAGGTAGCTGTCGCTGCCAAAATAGGTGTATCTTGACCGATATAGTCACGCAGCTTCGCAAGTCCACTGTATTCCTTTCGGAAGTCATCACCCCACTCGACAATACAGTGAGCTTCGTCAATTACTACGGCCTGCACTTTCTGGCGAAAGCTGCGATCCTGCCATAGCTGAATGAAGCCATTGGAGAGGGCCATCTCCGGGGACACATAGTATATGCTGGCTCGTCCCTGACGAAGATTTGCCCAAATTTCGGGTCCGACAGTATCTTCATTGACCATGACGGCTTTGAGTCCTTTCTTCTGTGCTTCGTTGACCTTAATGTTCGCAGGGGTAAGCCTAATCATTGAATCTTGGAGTTATAGCTCACCTGGTCCCGCTCCAGTGCCTTGAGGGGGCAAACCACGATCACAATCTTCGCCTTATTCAATATTGCGAGTCCTTCGAATATTACACTCTTCCCATAACCTGTGCCCGCAATCATGAGAGAATCATATCCCCAACGGACGTGCCAAATAAGCTCAGCTTGCCAGTCATCCAGGTCGAAATCAAGCCCAAGGCGCTCGCAAGTCCGGAGCCTGACATCTTCGAGTGTCTCTTTGAGTATTTTTATACCGAGCAAGCGGTCCGAAGGTGGGTTTTTGCGCTTTCTTGGTGTGTCCGGAACACTGCGTCGGGTTCCTGTGGGGTTACAGGGAGTCTGCCGAGGACTGTCTGTGTGGGGGAGCTCATATCGCGCGCAAGATCTTTTTTTTTTCAAATTATGTCACGACGCGACGCGGTGGTCACAGTGCATGACATTGCATCACACGCGACGTGTTTTGGGATCGTTCGGGGTGCAGAACAGGACCTCGGGCAGGTAGTACCCAGATTGAATAGCCTATCCGCAGATGTGTAGTGATAGTACCTTCGAATTAAATTCTAGGGGTTTCTGCCCATGAATAAATATCTTTGAGCCTGCGCAAAAAAAATGCGTTTTGGCCCAACTTGCGAGGCCCAAAACTTGACCAATTCTGAGTTAAATCCTTCGGACTAAGTGGCAAAGTTAGAGCTCTACTTATGAACTAAAACATTTACTAATGGAGCCCAGCACTCCGAGCCCGCGTTGTGGCAGTAGAGCCCGAATGTCAACCCCCCGATTCTCGGACTTTGAAGCAAGCCCCTTCTGACGAAGGCTCGCGTGCCTTATTTCTGATCGTTGCACGCGGCATCACGCGGCTCTTCGGCAGAACGGCGGCTTGTACCGAACCTAGGTGGGAGAAAGGAAGAGAGAGTTGTTGACACCTGTTGCAAGAAAATCAAAACGAACCACTTTTCTTATGTCCACGTGGACGGCAAACTGCTTAGCAACCGTCATCTGATGGGTCCGATGTTGTCCGATGTCAGACTACTGTCAGACTTCACATGGCAGCCGTCGGCCCGTCAGCTTAGGGCCGGTTTCGCGTTTAACGTTAAGATGTCAGTTTTTTCGCTGTATGTATGTAAGTACTATGTACACCTCAGAAGGCTCGAGGCAGCAGTGCTTACCCCACTTCAAGGTAAAGCAGAGTACTTAGAGCTATCTGTGTCTGACCTGGGACAGCAATGAGTCCAGGGCCAGTTGCGGAAGATTTGATCGCAAATTGGGGCTCATGACTGTCAAAACTACGCCGCAGAATGTTGTCAAGAAATGCAGAAAATGAGCGAGAAATTAGGGGAGATTTCGGGAATGTGCAAATGTTGCATAAGAATCTGACATGTTGAATGTACGCTCGAGCCCGATATGTGACAATAAGAGCAAAGAGTATTGCGTTTGATGGGTACCGCTACAAACGCATGAAGCGTTACAATAGTGACTACGGGTTTATATACTGCCCAGATCAAGGCTGTGCTAATTAACCCAAATGCGGCTTCACAAGCTCGCAACCCAGAATCCAACACTCCCCCTCAAGCGCCATGAAGCCAAGCATGGCCTACCTGTGAGCTTGGAAGCTCCCCCTCAATCCATCATGTCATCACACCCCAGTCCGGCGCCGATGGCAATGTGATCGCGGTCGTGTGCCTCGGAGATGGATACCAGCAACCGGTGCACATGTCTCCGGCGCATCGCCTTCCTGGCAGATTGCCCCTGACAAGCAGTGCCCGTGTCCCAGCGTCGCCCACCACCCCTGCAGTCCTTGCCCATGCCACTCCCCCTCGCTGCCCACCTCAGCCGCCCGAACCAGCCAATGTCCAGCGAAGCCTTCCTGACTCCCCGGCCCAACAACGATTCACAACCCCTCACTAAGGCTCCAATCATTTCCGTTCGGAAATGGTTTCAAACGAATAAAACCGTTTTTATTTCCATTTTGTTTCCCAGAACCGGCAAACGGTTTCCCAAATGGTTTAAAAACGGTTTTTTGCCAATCTTTTCCCAAGGAGATTTTGTAGAATAAAGTAGTACCTTGGGACAGTGAGTCCATGGATTTCTCATTGGTCGGGATAATTATTAATCAGCCATCAAATCCATGACCTCATATGGGCTGTGCTACAGACATTCTGGTGTGATCTGTGATGATCACCGTCAGATCTGTGATGTGTGCATCGGAGTTTTAAAATGAAGTGCAGAGATCACACCGGAACTGTTCTGCACTCGGTTTTGAAACTCCGACACACACATCACGGATCATTCTGAATCCATTATCCATACACTACATCAATGCAGAACCATAACCAAATTGAATGTCTGCTTTACTGAGACAGCCGTCAAGGACCCTTCTGGAAATCCTGTGATTTGTCTCATGAAGAATTTGTGGATTGACAAAGGCAGCAACCATGATTATGATGCAGGCAATGCACAGATCAAGGCTAGCCTATTCAAAAAAGCATCCTTGAAGTGCGGTGCAGCTTGGAATTATTTACTTATTTGTTCTACGAGTTCAATTGAGTTGTACGGTGTACGGCGAGAAATCCACTCAAATTGGTACCGTTCCAAAACCGTTTCAAATGGTTTCGAACGGTTTCCTTTCCGTTTCCGTTTTGTTTTCCGGTTTGGCAAACGGAAACGGAATGGTTGGAGCCTTACCCCTCACACCCAGCTCAGACCAATCCTAGGCCCTTCGGAGCTCGTAGTGCCTCGGCTGCCGTTGTAGTCGTTCGTCGGTGGTGGCGCGGCCCTCTCGAGAGTCGGTCCGCGGTGCCTCAGACTGTGAGGACTTTGTCGATGCCCGCCGAACATGCGGGGCTTTTCGTACATCGAGCATGTATATCGTGGCTCGAGATCGTCGACTGGTTGAGTTACGTGGAACCACCACGGATGTGTTTGTGTTAGAATTAGAAGTGTCGACTTGAGCGCGGTAGCAAGATAAGAGTGAATATATTGCGTTTGTTGGGATCCGCTACAAACGCATGAAGCGTTACAATAGTGACTACGGGTTTATATACTGCCCAGATCAAGGCTGTGCTAATTAACCCAAATGCGGCTTCACAAGCTCGCAACCCAGAATCCAACATGACATTGTGAGATAAAGTTACACAAATTGTGATCTGGGTCGCAGAAAATATCCAAAATTTTATGGCCTCGAGATACTGTACAGTTTCGGTCAATTCGAATGTCACGCGTCACAGGGCCGAAAATTTTCGAAAATTTTCGAACCTGTCACAGGTCACCGAGGGCATTTTCGAAAGTTCAAAAAGAGTCACAAAATCCGCGAAAAGGGCCCAAAATTCAATTTTTTTGCGGAGCAACGAGATGGATGAAAAATGTGTTGATTTGTTATATTATCAATCAGATCCAACCTCTGCCCTATTGTGCTTACTTACTTTCGGCAAATTCTGCTGTTTTGATCCTTGTATGAAGCCATCAATTTTCGAATTTTTTTGCCTGTCACGCTTTCCCGGGTCCATTTTCGAATTTGAAAGTTCGAATGGACCGGTCACAGGTCACAGGTCCATTCGAATTGACCGAAACTCTACAGTACTTATTTTTGATCAAATTGTATAATTTATCACGGGAGGTTTTTCCTGATGCAGGGCTATAGTAGGTAAAGAAGGTATCCTCATGGAATGCCCATATATATACAAGCCAGAACATGTGAAACAGGAAAGTTTTCTTAAGTTTGGGGTGCTAGGATGAGTAGTCCCAATTAGGAAGGATCAGCCAAACCAGGTAGATAGGCAGCAATGTGGTACTCACAGACTTTCAGACTATCCAATAACTGCCTAACACACACATCATACATATACACTACTTTATCTGTGCTGAAAATAGCAAAAATAGTAAAAGAACTGAAAAGACACCGGTATTTCGCATTTTTCGGGCTAACCAAGCCGTTTTACGTAAAACGAATTATACAGGTAGATAGCCTAGTCAAGGGCTACAATTTCCATTTTTGGACGCGTGGGAACATCATTTGATGGCGGGGTGAGGCGGGACGGGCAGCGGGATGTGGCGACAACAGCACAATCAGATCAGTTCCAAATCGGTCATATGCTCATGGGAATTTTTGATTATAGCAGCATTTATATGTAACAACAAATATACCGGGCAATGCGGCATGATCAGCATAGAGATCTGATTATCTATCACCCAGATATAAATATACTTGTGGCAGGCAGCCGGACAGCGGCTGATAGCTGAGAAGCCCGTGAAACCAGTAATAATATACTTAATCTAGGGTACAATGTATTAAGGTACATCACAGCCACACGGCCGGGCTGCAACCTTAAAGCAACGTACCCTGTGATGGGGACCAGGTACATTGCATTAAGGTAACAACCACTGGTGAGACTTACCCCCTGCCTCACTCACTGGAGGGCCACTTGTGGTCCTTCGCCCTTACACATCAGCATCTTTACAGGTCAACTTTTCGCGAGCTTTTCACCTTTTTCTAAGGCAAAAAGCTGAAAAGCTGAGAAAAGGTCCTGTGCTTTTAAAGCCAAGTCCGAGTTCTTTTCCAAGCAAAAGCCATCCAAAAGGCGATGTAAGACAGTAAAGCCGCTTCATAAGGACTCAGCAAAGCACTAGAAAAGCTCCTTCGGCACAGAAAAGGACAGATTAATATATGTATTGCACGATAATCTACTGGTATCTACTGTAATTATACGCCGCGGCCGCTGAGGGAGGCGATACAGAATGCATATCATTACGAGACACTGGGGAAAAAACATTCAGCGGGGTGCGCGCCGGGGAAGCAAAGGGGAAAGAACGCACCTACTCGGAGTCATATCAATGATCTTAGTACGTGTCGGACCCGGATCGAAGTCATCGACGTCAATGACTCCAGCGGCCTTCGACATCTTGCGTGGCTGCGCGGCGGCAACGGCGGAGTCGATGATCTTGGTCCACTGAGCGTCGGTAAGGTCCTTGATGATCGCAGCGAGGTCAGAGGTGGTGTTGATGGCGTAAACACTGCAGCGCGGATTGTCGATCGGTGGCCCCAATTGGTCTTCGAGAACTCTCCGTGACGTTGAGAGGCACGACGAAGGTGCCCGTCTTGGAGTATGTAAGAGCACGCTGCACCTGGGTAAGTTGCGGTGATAATCCTAACGCCGACTCAAGAATAGGTTCACCGTACTTATATATATTAGTTAGGAAAAGCGTTTATAACACTAATCCAACCTCAATACTAAGACAGCTGCTCCACACGTTGAATTGTGATAGAATCAGGTGCAAGTTGGGTTTCTCGGTGAACAGAACACCTTGAATCCGACTCAACAACTATAAGAACGACTCTTTACAAGTCTTTCTGTCCAATTTGCAGCAGCGAGCTAACGGCTCAAGCTGTACCGACTTCTATATTTTTTATCGCGATTGGTTTCCTTCTTTTCCCGACGCACGCAAGATAGACGCAACCGAAACCAAGTTAAATTTATAACTTTGATTCTGCTAAATCTGCCCGAACTAAGTCTTTCCAGACCCTGAACCCGTCCAAATATCCTTTCCGAGTCCAATCCGATTCCTAAGTCCGTATCCGTAGCCGCAATCCAATTCCCAGACCGATTCCAACTCCGAGGAATATCCAATCAAACAACCAGATCACTGAGATTGCTCCCAGGGCGATAAAGATGAGCCAAATAAGGAATAATATTGCAGACGTGCTTGTATAAGCTGCGCCTTTACTAGTACCCCAAACGTGTCTAGTTTTACAGGTAGGTACAAGCGTCTTTATATACATTTTCAGTCCAGATATTAGTAATCCCACTTAGATATATAACCCGATACTTCGCAGTCCGATTTCTCCGAGCCACCCAATAGTATCCCTTCGTTTTCAAAACCTTGGTCATACTGTCTGACCATGGTAGCGCTTCCACCGGACCACCATGTGGTTTGTTACCGCCAAGATCAGGCTAGCACATGGCAGGGTTACTGCCCTTGCCCTGGTCTGCTTTCCTGCCCTCCCTCGACCGCCATTTCCTTCTACAGCTATCCCGTGTATGATCCCTTTCGATCCCGCCTTCACTCTGCTTCCCTTTCCCTTCTCCCTCCTAGAGACCCACTTGTATATTTTACTTAGTTTCAGGAACCTAACAGTCCCATCACTCCGGAGCTTCTATCAAGCCATCAATGCCCTACTCCCATCTGATTTGGTTTTCATGACAACGTGCTGCGGAACGGTTTTGATGGGTCCTGTTCGATCCGCCCTGACCCGAAGTACTGGTCCAGTGGCTCTTAGCTACTACCAACATCCAGCCCCGCTTTTAGTAGACCCGCCCGCTCAAGCGTCTCGTAGACTAGTCGTGCCAGCTGCCTCGATAGTTTTGTCCTTTAGACCACAGCACTGAGCTCCTCGGACCAGCCAGGACCGATAGAAGCCTTTATAAATACAAGTGTTCATCGCCGGCAGAACTCCTCTTGTGTAGGGTAGCTCCTGGTTCCCGGCTCCCACCCTTCGCTTTATACGTGCTATGTTCACGGTCGACCACCCCAGTAAGGCTCCGACCCCCTCAGGTTCGATGCACGGGTTCCTTATACTTTTATATATAAGTCCCCTTCTTGCATGCACTTTATAATTGTATAAAGTTTGTGAAAATTTGCATGCTTATCATCTCCCCCAAACACAAATGTTGACGTCCGCGTCAACCCGCGTACTTCGTTCAACGTGAGTGTCCCTCATTCTGAGTTATGCAGCTCCCGGCCATTTTTCCGACTTATATCTTTATCCACGCATTTTTGCGGTTGGGTCCCCCAAACACAGCTGCTGGCCGTCAGGAGCGCCCGCCAACACCGGTTCGCGCCGACCGACCTGCCCCCGTACCGACGCATATAGTGCTTTGGCCGGTTCCCGTCCACCGCCGCCATTTTCCCACCGCCAACAGTTATAGATATTGATCCACCATTTTGGTCCCGCGGAAGCGCCGCGCGGCTCCATTTTCGATCACTGCCACTGATCGAGGATCCCCGCCGCTTCTAAACCGCCTCGCCCCTGTCATAATTGCCGGCACATATATATTTTGGCCTTCTCAATACATTTCCAGGGGGTCCGGGCCATATCACTTATAGATTTTTAGGTGCTGAGTAAGCAGCCCTCTCCTTTTCTCTCCCGTCATGTCTTCACCGCGCGCGACCTCCCCGAACGCCCCAACGCAAACGAACGGTGCGCCCGCTCGTCGCTTTTCTTTTTCTTTTTATTTACACTAACTCCTCTTTCTTAGTCCGTCTCCAAACGAGCCCGTCGCGACCGAAGTCGCGCCCGAGTCGGCGCCCACAACCGCGCCTGAATCGGCTCCCGAGGCGGCACCCGAAGCTGCACCTGAGGTCGCGTCGGCGACCTCCCTCGTGACCGCGCCTGTGACCGCGCCCGAGCCTGCGGAGCTGCCGCGTACCGACGAGTTTAGTACGCCCATGCCCCCGGTCCGTCCCCTTTCTTTTGATTTTTCCACCCCATTCTACCTACTAACTCTCTTTTCTCTTTTTGCTTTAGCCCCCTCCCGAGGTTTCTTCTTCCGTGCCCCCAACTGCGCCCGAGCGCGAACCGCTCTCTTTGACGGAGATCGCGGCCGAGCAGCCCCAGGCACCACTTTTCTTTCCTCCTCTGTCCGAGGACGGGTCTGCGCCCGCTTCCCCTGTTCATGTCGCCGGACCCGCACAGCCGCCCGTTCTCCCAGAGGAGCCCCTCCCGTCGCCACCTGCGTCAACGCCGCCGGGTTCGCCCGTTCCGCCGCTCCAGACGCCGATCGCTCCGTTTCGCGGCCTCCTCCGTAAGTTTCCTTGCAATATTCAACTTATAAATATTTCTAACTCCGCCGGTTTTTAGCCCCGTTCCTCTCAAATCGCGCCGGCTCCGCGCCCCACATATCGTCAATCGCCGGAGGCGTCGTCCTCCAAGCGACAGCTTTCCGTCCCGCCCGTGGACGCACAATTGCTCGTCGACGAGCGCCCTCGCACGCCCGAGGGCTTTGTTTCCGATACCGAGCACCCGCAGGACGAGGAAAGGGCGAGAAGGAGGGGGAATGTCGACGAGGACGAGGATGATGACGACGGCGACGACCAGGTGGACGACGACGG
>QVIE01002185.1:0-34089 GCA_013387415.1 Panellus pusillus | reverse complement strand
CCCTGAATATTCCAGTGTTTCCTGTTCATTTACTCGATCAGAAAGATAGTACAGCTATCGAGGTCAAGATTCAAGATGACTCCGTGCCAGTGCGAAGAAAGCTGATTGAAGACCCCTCGAACAAAATACAAGTAAAAGCATTACACATACCGCCACAGCGCAACGCCCACCCACGCCCCCCACTCCGCGGTTTCCGTCTCCCCTCCGCTATTAGTAGATCTCGCACGGAACCGCACCCCCTCCGCCCCGAACTCGACATCCCCGCCCCGAGTCCGCGGCACAGCACCTCCCCCGCGCGCAAGACGTCCCATGCGGTTTCCTCCTCTTGCAGAGGGCGAAAAAACGTACGCCCCTCCGCCGTCTCGAGGAGCACGTCGCGCGGCCTTTGCTTCGTCGTCGGGGGCGGCGGCTGGGGCTGCGGGGCCAGCTCTGGCTTGATACTCTCTGTCTCTGTCTCTGTCTTCGTCGCCGCTGCCGGTGGCTCCACGACATCCCCGCCTTGACCTCCGCTGCTTGCTCGGGTTCATCCAACGCCATCGAATCCGCCTGACCATACCTCGCCTTCGCATCGGCGTCCGCGCCCTCCATCGCCGCTGCCGCGATGACGTCCTCCAGCCCACTCACCCGCCGCCTCTTTCCGCGCCCTCCCCCCGTTGTCCTCCCGCCCTCCGGCCCCGCTTGCGCTTCCCCGTCGTCCGGCTCGTCGCCAGGGGGGAACAACACCCTTCTCAGCGCGCCCGGCTCGTATTTGAATCTAGAAGAGCACCCCATTCAGCCTCTCTCTCTCTCAAAGGTGAACCGAGAGTGCCGACGTACCCGAGCTTCCCGGCCCCGAACCCAAACCCAAACCCGCAAACGACCGTCCGCCCCCTCACCGCCTCCCGATCCCGCTCCCCCGCAAGACCCCATCCCCATGTCCACCCCGATCTCTTCTCCGCGTCCGCATCCATACCCACATCATCGTCCACCCCAAGCGCACTCTCCTCAGCGATCCCACTCAAGACACGCCCGTTCGGGCTCGACACAGGCGCGTGCAGCGCCGGCCACCGCATGCGGCGCTTCCGCCCGGCGACGGTCTTACACGGCGCAGAGCCAGGGCCGCAGCCGGAGCCGACGAGCACGGTGCGCCGCGCGGCGTACTCCCTGAGGCGCTGTCCGCGGTTGGCGCGGGTGAGGGCGTGCGCTGCGTTTTTCTGTGTGTTATGTATGATATATGAAGAGTGTTGTTAGTCGTTTGTAGAAGGATGAACGACGAAGCAGAAGCGGAAGACGCACCTCCCCGACCCACGCGCCGAGCACCTCGAACGCGCTCCCCGCGTGCCCCGCGCCCCAGCCGGCGCTCATCACCGCGCGCCCGTCGTCGAGCGGGTTCTCGGCGGCGATCTCTGTTTTCGCTTCGCCCTTCTGTTCCTCTGGCGCTGCTTGCTCGGCAGGCGCAGGCGCAGGCGGGAGGAGGGCCTCCGGCTCCTCCACGAGCTCGCCTTCCTCCACCGCCTCCTTCTCTTTTGCATTTTTTTCCTGTTCCTTGCCCGGCGCAGCAGCAGCAGCAGCAGCAGCAGCAGACTGCGAGGCCGGGGCAGGGGCAGGGAGGAGGAGGACGTCCTCCCAGGTGCGCATACAGCGCGCGCCGCACCCGCCGAGGAAGCGCCCTATTGCCTCCGTCACGAGCGCCTCTGTCTGTGCTATTCCCTTTTCTTTTTCTTTCTCCTTATCCTTCTCTTTTGACGGCGCATCCCCTTCCTCCTTCGCCGCATCTTTGGGCGCAGCACCCGCATCTTTACCGTCCTTCCGTCCCCACAACTTCTCCTTCTCCTCGCTGCTGCCGACCTCAAACTCCTCCGCCGTCCCCACACCCGTCCCCAGCACCCGCACAAGCCTAAGCTCCAGCCGCACGTCGCGGCCCTCCCTCCGGGCGCGCGCGACGTGGCTCCAGCGCAGGTGCCCGCCGTGCACGGCCGCGCCGAGGACGTCCGAGTCGTCCGTGTACAGCCGGCGGCGCGTGTCCTGCTGCTGCGCCGCAATGGGGGGCGACTCGTGTGCGTGGAGGTGCGGCCCACTGAGATGCCGCTCGTGCTCGTGCCGGCGCGCGGGATCGGCAGCGAGCGGGTAGAGCGAGCCGGGGAAGCCGCCGCCCCAGATCTTGGGCGCGCGCGCCGGGCGGGCGGCGGGGAGGTGCGCAGACGGAAATAAGATGGTCACGCGGGTTTCGAGGGAGAGGAGCTCGGGGTCGTGCGTGTCCTCGGCTTTGGCTTTCGGCTCGGGGTCGTCGGGGAAGGTGTACGGGAAGGGCGTGTGCGGGAAGACATAGGTGCCGAGAGAGACTGTCCGACGGGCGCGGAAGACGCGCTCGGGTGGTTCTTGGACGGGCGGCGGCGCACGTGGAGCAGGGGCGGGTTCCCAGTCTGGCGGTGATTTCCAATCCGTCGGTGGTTTCCAGTCCGCCGGCATTTCCGACTCAGGGATCCAATCGCGCCGATTCGTAGCATTTGCATTGTTGTTGTTTGACACAGAGTTGCTGCTGTTATGTCCCTTGCGCGGGGGTGGCGACGCCTCGCGCGCGGGTACAAAAGACGTGTGAAACTGCCCTTGGAACGTCCGCTGCGTTTGCTGGCCCTGCGGCTGCGGCGGTTGCGGCTGCTGCGGTGGTCCGCCCTGCCACGGGTGCTGTGGATAGTCGCGCGGTGGTGGTTGCCGCAGACCACCCATCGGAGGCGGCTCAGAGTATGCGGGGGGTCGGGAGTAGGGCGGCGGGTACGGCGGCTGCTGGGCGGGCCATGTCGGCTGCTGAGCGGGCGGAGGCGGCTTCGTCGGCGGCGGCTGGCTGGGCCAGCTGCGGCCGTCTGCCTTGCTCGCCCGTCGCTCCGATGGCGAATCCTGCAGCAGCGACGCGACGTTCATGCCCAAATCGAAAATGTCACACTCATGTCACGTCATCAATCCATGATCAAGGTCAACCCATTCGCAACTCAGAGTCTCTCAGACTCAGAGCACTGATGCGCCATTAATCAAAACTGACCGCGAGCCAATACTGATATGTATTCACGACCATGTTTATTTCAACCGCAAGTAAGTAGTCATGGCACTAGTAGAATTCGTCATCAGAATCTTCCCCCCCCTCGTAAAATTCAACAGGCTCCTCCACTCCGTCGTCCAAATCGTCCGAATGAGAATCCTCAGTATCATAGCCCGTGGCCATGAGCACTCGTGTCTGAATATCATTGTCGAGGATCGCCTTCCCAAGCACCGTGTGCCAGCGCTCATCGCTCAGCGGGACCATGTCCTCCTCAGTATTATCGTCCCCCACGCCCAGCTCATCCATCATATCTAGAATCACGCCGACTGGGTACGTCTCCGAAACATCCCCGCCTAGGAGCATGAAGTTGAGCGTGGCGCGAAAATGGAGGCGGAAGAATTCGTCTGCGGCGGGATCGTCGTGGGCTCCCCGCGAAAGATGAGTGGGGAGGAGGGCTTGCTCCCCACCCATGTCACGAAAGACGACGATGCGGTAGTCGTCGTCGACATCAATGGACCAATTGTGACTATAGAAGTGGAGCCCTGAGATCTTTTCGCACGGTCAGTATGTTAGCCGCGACGGTGAAGTGCGATGTATCAAAGCCATGGGGATCGCTGGCGTTCGCCACCTATCCAAGTCATTGAGCTCGAACTCAAACTGGGACTGGCTTCAAAATAATCACCGCCCAGGCCCAAGGAGGAGGGACGATCCACATTGAAATTGTGTCTTCTGTAGACCCTGTTAATCTACAACGGCGTGAGTCCCTGGCATGCACTAATTGCTCTAACTCAGATGAGATTGTATACTATCCACGGGAGGGCATCAGAATAAAGCCGTGAGATAGCAAGGTTGAAATGGAATTACCAATCTCCTTTTTTTCTTGACCCCTGGGCCCTCAGCCTCATCAGCTACCTCAAGACCTTTGACCAGATCCTCGAAACTTTTGAAGCTGAAAGCCCATTCAACGCCATGAAGGTGCGGGAGTTTTTGAAGTCCGAAGTTGCCTGCAACAACACAGCATGAAACCCGAAATCATACGTGAGAGGAGTAGATAGCCATACGGTCTCCGTACCAGCCATAGTTGCCGGGGGGAAGCGGCTCATCTGAGTCGGGCTCAATGATCGGTCCGTTTGGGGTCACAGAGTAAGACAAGATGCCATAGGTCTTGACTGCCACAGGACACAGAAAGAATTCCTGAGTGCACCCACTCATGGCATTTATCCAACGATGTAGCTTGGAGTGGCATGACATCGGAGTCAGCTGTTGATTCAAGCCAAAGAGAAGTTGTGTAGGATGAATACCCGAGGGCACGAAGACGAAGGTGTCGCGGTGCAGCTCCGCAGATTTTTCCGAAAGTACATGACCCCACGTAGCACCAGACGACGGGTTTGTGTGTTGGGTTGGCTCAGACATCGACGATCGTGTCGACAGTAGATCGCAGGGTCGTGTTCAAACAGAGCCCGAGGACTCGGAGTTGTAGTCAGTGGCGAGCATGTCCGATGCTAAGTTTAAGTATGTGGGTCCGCGACGTAACAGTTACATACGTCACACGGTCACGGTGGGTCCTTTGGCAACTCGAATCGACGAATCGCGATGCCAGTTGAACGAATTAGAACATCCTAGTCGAATCCGCCATCACAATCTTTCCCCCCCGCTTGAAATTCAACAGGCTCCTCCACTCCGTCGGCCAATCATCCGAGTGAGAATGATCAGAATCATAGCCCGTCGCCAAGAGCACTCGTGTCTGAATATCATTGGCGAGGATCGCCTTCCCAAGCTCCGTGTGCCAGCGCTCGTCGCTCAGCGGGACCATGTCCTCCTCAAAATTATCGTCCCCCACGCCCAGCTCATCCATCATTCCCCGAATCACGCCCGGTGGGTACGTCTCCGAAATGTCGCCGTGTAGGAGCATGAAGTTGAGCGTGGCCCGAAAATGGAGGCGGAAGAATTCGTCTGCGGCAGGATCGTCGTGGGCTCCCCGCGGAAGATGAGTGGGGAGGAGGGCTTGCTCCCCACCCATGTCACGAAAGACGACGATGCGGTAGTCGTCGTCGACATCAATAGCCCAATTGTGGTTATAGAAGTGGACCCTGAGATCTTTTCGCAGGGTCAGTATGTTAGCCGCGACAATGAAGTGGGATGTATCGAAGTTCATGGGAATGGGGCACTTCGCGACCTATCCAAGTCATTAAGCTCGAGCTCGGACTGTGACTGGTTTCAAAATAATTACCGCCCAGGCCCAAGGAGGAGGAACGATCCACACTAAAATCGTGTCTTCTATAGACTCTGTTACTCTACAACGGCGTGAGTCCCTGGCATGTACTAATTGCTCTAAGTCAGATGAGATTGTATACTATCACGGGAGGGCATCAGAATCAAGCGGGAAATAGCAAGGTTGGAATGGGAATTACCAATCTCCTCTGTTCATCGACCCCTGCCTCAGCCTCATCAGCTGCCTCAAGATCTTTTACCAGATACTCGAAACTTTGGAAGCTGAAAGGCAAGATAACGCCATAAAGGTCGTGGAATCCTTGAATTCTCAAGTTGCCTGCAACAACACAACGTGAAACCGGAAATGAGGAAGGAGTAATAAGCCATACGGTCTCGATACCAGCCATAGTCTCCAGGGGGAAGCGGCTCATCTGAGTCGGCCTCAATAATGGGTCCGTTTGGGTCACAGAGTAAGACAAGATGCCACAGGTCTCGACTGCCACAGGACACAGAAAGAATTCCTGAGTACGCCCACTCATGGCATCACCCCACCGATGTAGCTTGGAGCATGACATCGGAGTCAGCTTTTGATTCAAGCCAAAGAGAAGTTTCGTTGGAGGATAACCCGAGGGCGCGAAGACGAAGGTGTCGCGGCGCAGCTGCGCAGATTTTTCTGAGAGTACATGACCCGGGCCCGTAGGACCAGGCGACGGGTTTGTACGTTGCATTGGCTCAGACAACGAAGATCGTGTCGACGGTGGCTCACGGGGTCGTGGTCAAACAGAGCCTGAGTCGAAGGAGCTGCGGTCAGTGGCGAGCTCGGAGCACGTCCGACGCTTTACGTGACGTCCATTGCCAAGTGCAAATTGTCACACTCATGTCACATCATCATTCCTTGACGGTCAACGACGTTCTCAGGCTCTCTGGGTCGCCCGGTCTGGCATCATTTACCCTTCAAGCAGGTTCTCAATCCTTAGCCTGTCTCCTCGTCACATAAGGCTGTAAACCAGGCACCTGGTGTCCGGAAAAGTGGTCAAGGTGATCTGAATTCTGGGCCTTGGATGTCCGGACCCCCTCCCCAGCGTGAACGCCGAAATCTGAGCGCTGAGCCTTGAATGTCCGCATGATCCAGACCAACTTTCGGGGGATCACTCGTACCCTAGCGGGATAGGCGCCAACACCTCTAGGCTGGCGATAGGCGCCATCTAGTAATGGCATTTTGGTATGTAAGTATCCTGACCGTGGGCCAGAGTCGTCTATGGAAGATTGTTGTCAACCAGTGTGTTCACTATCTCCAGTGATAAGTATATAGTCAAGGTAGTTTGAACGCCAAACGCGCGCGGCTGTTTCCACAGCGAGCGTTCTGCATCAGAATTGTGACCACTTGCTGTGGACAATTTCCTACAATTTCCGGCGGGTAAAGGCGGGCAGTCATCTGCAATCATCTTTCAATACATTTGACAGCTTTAGACGTGACGCAATCTATCAAGCACGCATCAGTTAACGGCGGACCTGACGCCTCCGGGTCTTCCTTGGGTCTTCCTTCCACTGCAGGTTCGGAGTAATCATCTAACAGAATGAATTTCCGGCTCATGGTTTATGTCTGTTGTTCTGGTGAAAATATCAAGTTTTTCAAGAGAAGAAAGAGGAGAAAAGGGAGAAAAAAGAGAGAGACTCCCAGTTACCATTTGAACCCAGCCAATCAACTTCTCGAGCTGTTCTCCGCTTCGAGGACCGCTATAAATGTCTGAATCACAAATATCAAGATATTCGGTTGGCGCACTGATTGCAGATATCAAGACTAGGTCAAACGGGGACAGTTACTCGAAAAGTCAAAAGCCCCGGCCAATGAAATTCAAGAAGCGCCGCGGAACAGCCGGAACAGCGGAACTCTTAGGAATGGGGAACCTCCGTAACGACGGACGCATCGCTATTTCCGCGTCTCTCTTTTCGCGCATCCCTCTTCTCGCGTCGAACGCCGTCCAGCTGTCCAACTTACTGACAGCATCTGGTCTGTGCAGCCTGACCTGCAACAGACTCAACCAACTCACAGGTCAATCTCCAGAATATGAGTACTTACTCAATTGTATCTCATGCAGTGCCCGCTAACAAACTGTGGTAGCACTCACGGACGACGACCGAAAATGCTCGGCAGGTGGCATTCACTCTCGAGGGACTCCCCAAGGTGCGTCTGTACAGTTTCCTTTTTTCTTTGTTTTGCTGATGAATGTATTCTGTGCATTCCTCGACCCCCTACCCCTTCGTCGTCGCCTGGAAAGGGCTGCCCTGCTGCAGCTCAACTTTCTGCCGGCACTCGTTTGCGCGCCGACATGAGTGGCCTCAGCAGTCGGGTTTCGTCACGCCGAGAACCTGCGGGGACGAGTCTGCAGAGCCGCAGTTGCAGGTGTGGCGGGTGAGGCACATTTTTTGTGCCATCCTCGCATTATCCTCGGTGCCATCCCCTTTTCCTCCCTCTTGGCCGGCCAGATGCATGTCCCGCGCGCATGGGATTGCATCCCTCGGCAGTGGGCACCCGCTTCTAATTCTACCTACCTACCCGATACCCGGAGGTGCACTGCGGTGGCATAGTCATGCGGGCAGTGTCGATCTGCCGTTCAGGGTTGCAGCCCTGATTGGGACTGTCGTATGTAGAAATTTTATTCTTATTTTTTAAGCCTTTCGGGCGGCCTGCACCACGTCGGGCACCGCCGTGGCCGTTCGAAGGGTTCACTGGCGGGCCGTCTGCCGTCTATCAATTTTGTGTCAATGCTGTAGATACCCTCTCACTATGTATGGGACAGAGAAAAGAATAGAGAAGGATGTTTCTGCGACAAGCTGTGGCAATCTGTTTGAGTGTGTAATGCTACTGACGTGATTGATCCGGGGTCTACGTAGGATG
This sequence comes from Panellus pusillus, assembly GCA_013387415.1. Lineage (NCBI taxonomy): Eukaryota > Fungi > Basidiomycota > Agaricomycetes > Agaricales > Mycenaceae > Panellus > Panellus pusillus. The sequence goes on along the minus strand of QVIE01002185.1, from coordinate 25,966 downwards.
CTACCTAATTAGGCAAAAGACGACAACAGGCTTGGTCAATGAACCGAATTTCCTGGCATAATCTATCAATGTCGACAGGGAAAATCACTGGCCTCACGGGAGTATCGTGGATCCTCGACGCTCATTGGACGCCATTTTCAGCTGGGCGGCCCCGGACCTAAGGGTACGCACTGGTGTCTTCAAGATCTCGATGAGCTTCTCTTCGGCTCTTGACGGTCGAAGAGAAATTCAAAAGGGGGCACAGTCTATGAGTCGAACTCCAGCCAGCTCAATGTCCCCAGACAGCGAAATCCCTCTTTCCCTTCTCCAATCTGCGCCGCAGACAAGCACCCCCACTACGCTGCTCGCAGCTCTGTTCCTGACCATAGCGGCTTGCGTCCTCCAGTACATCTCGCCAGCGCGTCTGACCGCAGTCTTAGTTGGCGTTCTGCCTGAGACCGAGGAGGTACATATCGCGGCTCTCGAGGCTGGGGTGCTTTCCGGCTTCGACACTTACACCAGGATGCTGTCTAGGTCGGTGAATTGCGTCTTCCGAGATAGAGATTTCGTTAATTTGTTGCTCAGCTTGCAAATAAAGGCGTCGATCATTCGTGAAACAAGCTTGGGCATTTCACTGTCAAACTTTCAAACCTTGTTCGCGGTGATCAAAGGACATCCCTTCACCTTGCTGCGATGCATTTGGGAAATTCAACGGCTCAAAACCCATATTGAGGTATTGCCATCACTGGGCAAGGAAGATTTGCGCTAACAAGTTGCTGAAGATCTTGAAAGAGAGACGGCTTCGTCACATCGGTTCTCTCTACGCGGGGACACCAGCACAAACCATGGCTGCGAGAAGATCTCGCCCTTCCAACAATCCCTAGCCCGGCGGAAATCCCGGACGTTGACTTTTCTCCTATGGAATCAACCTGGTGGACGAACTACGTCTACATCCGCAGATAGAAACTTCGATCTTACAGCTTTACCGTTTCTTTGATATTACAGCTTTCCATCGTGATGCTTTGTACCTTGCTGTGACGTGGCGAGCCTTACCCGTACACACTTGTTTCATGCAACCCGAGACTCAGCAAAACCATTAATCCGAAATTTTGGTAGGAAGCAAGATTTTTGAACGGCTAGAGTGATTCGTGTCCAGTGAAATTCGGTCCAAGAACGCAGAACAAAATATCTCCAGCCAGCAATAAAAGGAGGGTCAGGTTTCCCAGACAGACTGGAACGAATTCGGATCTTTGAGCCAAGCTTCAGCCCAACTATGAGTGACGGGTGTTGGTCGAGAAGAATCCAAGAAGGGATGAAGCGGTTTTGCGTGTTGTACAAGAATAAGCCTCGTATTGTATCAAGCTATTGAAATTACATTGCCTAGAGAGAGGAAGAAGAGTATCGTCCATTCTGTTGTTACAGCTTCGGCTTGGCGGCGAGATACTTGTTGCCACGCTGCAGCTGCGCAGCCGCCTCGTTCACCATATTCTCCACAATGACCTTGGCCGGCAGGACATCCGTTATGAGCTGCAACGATGAGATCAGTGTTGAATAGTTGGCGGCGAGCAGTAGACTCACCGCCGAGACACGGCCCATGAGCCAGCTACGTTCAAGCGACTTCTCGGGATGCTTCTCAATCTCATGTTCATGCGGAATTATGCCCTTGCTGGTCAATTGTTTGATCTCTTCCTGTCTGTTGTTGTTCCAGTCGTCGACGTACGGCGTCCGCCGCACGCGCAGCGGGCGTCCCGAGTAAATCAATGTGGTGACGGCATCCTCGAATCCCGCGCTGACAAGGAGTTGCTTGTGAATCGGTGGTGCGCTCGCCTCGACACTCGCAACGAAACGCGTGCCGACCCATACGGCCTCTGCGCCCCACATGAGGTTCGCCGCGAGTCCCCGGCCATCATATATAGCGCCTGCGCCGACGACGTACACCGGCTTACCCGTGAGCGGGGAGGTGCGGCCCTTGACGGCATCAACGCACGCGGGGATGAGGATGCTCGCGGGAATGTCGCCGGTGTGGCCACCGCCCTCGCCCGCCTGCGCACAAATAAGGTCCACGCCCGCGTCGAGCGCCTTGGGAACGTGTTTCGGATGCCCAACCATGTTCATGATCTACCGCCGCCGGTGTGAGCGGATGGCAAGTCGGTGCACCGCGCGAGACTTACAGGAATGCCAGCCTCGTGCAATCTGTCGACAGCGTGCTTCGGAGGGACGCCAATCGCGCACACGAACAGAGAAGTCTTCTCCTCGATGATAACCTCAATCAATTCAGCGAGCTTCCCCTTCGTGTAGTCGTACTGGACGAAGGTCGTAGGTAAGTATTGGCTCCAGTTGAGTATGAGATCGAGCCCAACTCACGTTCGTCTTGCGCGCATTGCCGCCAACTTGAGGAATCAACAGGTCCACACCAAAGGGAAGGGACTTGTTCACTAAGCCGTGCTTCACCGCTTGGATCTAAGTATGGATCGTTATAAGTAGCAATTCGGCCATCAAGGCAGTGGTCTCCACACCTGCTGCCGTAGGATCTTTGGAGTGTATCCGAGTCCTCCAATGACGCCTAAACCACCCGCGTTACTGACTGCAGCAGCGAGCTCAGGGCCTCTGTGAAATATGTTCAGTAGGAGTTGGCGTCTGCAACAAAGTACGCGTACGCGGCGATGTTCATTCCCGCCAGCAAAACAGGATGCTTGATGCCGAAAAGCTCGGTAATGGGGGTCGATAATGTGGCCATGGTGGGGATATGTTGAGGGTGGCGGGGAATCGGAGTCCGCCCCTTTTATACATACACGGGACGTTTTCAGGTGATTGCGGGGAACTGCCACTGCCGCCCCGGAACCAATTCAAATTTCAAGTCCGGGTATGGCAATCCCGTTCATATTTTTGGCCGACCGAAGCAAAAGATGGGTAACAGCGGTATTGCAGAGAATATACAATGTATAAGGTAACAAATGCGAGTATGATAGCGATGGGGGTATCAGGTCCAAAATCACGGAGGGTCCAAGCTCGCGGACAGTCGAGGTACATCTTGCATGAGCCGCCTCAACCGCGCGAGTTCGGCTGCTAATTGCCTTGATCCAAAGAGTTAGTTGACCAACACGAGAAGGAGAAGGACTAACCTAGCCGTCTCCCCCGCCTCTTCGCTTTCCGTCCCACTCCGCTCCACCTGGGCCTTCAGCTGCGCGACCTCCGCCGCCCACGCCTCCTCCAGCTTCTTCGCAACCTCCTTCTCCTCCTCCCGCGCCTTGAGCACCTGTTTCCGCCCATCCCGGCAGACTCGATCTCTTGCAGAAGAAGCCGGTATTTTTTCCCCACTGCCTCAGCCTCCGCTCGCACCTTCTCCTCCCGCTTCGCCATCTCCTCCCTCAGACGCGCCGTATCAGCCTTAAACCCCTCGACTAGGCCCTTTAAGCTGTCGCGCAGCGTGATGTACTCCCGCTCAGACTTCTGCGACAGCGCAGTTGACTCGGTAAGCGCGCTCTCCATCTCCCGCAGAGACTTTTTCGACGACGTGGTCTCGTTCTTGAGCTGCGTCTTCAGCGTCGCCGCCTCGGCCTCTGCTTTGCGCGCCCGGTCCAGCACCTGTTCTCTCGCTTGAGAAAGACAAGCCCGGGTGAAGAATAGAAAAAAAAACCGTACCTCCTGCAGTAGCCGCTCCTTCCTCGCCACTACATTATTCAATCCTTCGTTCTCCAACCTCAGACGTTCTCGCCCTTCCTTAAGGTCCTCCGTCTGGCGCGTGAGCTGCGCGACACTCCGCTGCGCAAGCCGGAGTTGCGCCTTGGTGTTCTCGAGCGCGTTGCGCGCGTTAATAACACCGGTCTGCAGATCGGCGAGCACCTTCGTCGTCCCGCCGGGCGTGAGCGACGCGCGGCGGCCCGGCGATGGAGATGTGGGTATCTGAAGTGAGGACGGCGACACTGCCTGGGTGTCGATGGAGAGGTGAGCCGTGGAGCGTGGTACGGCGGGCTGTCCTTCTTCTGCGAGCGCGCGAGCATTGCCTGCACTCTACGGAGTGAGCGGGAACCAATGAAAGTAAAAGGGAGCAGGGCGCACCGACAGAGGACACAGGAATACGACTGAGCGTGCGCGTGGGACTCCCCGCGTTACGTTTGTACGCTGGCGATGAGGGAGCAGCAAAACTCATCGGCACACCTTCTTTGAAGTCCTCTAATGGCGCGGACGCATGCTCGCGTTTGGGGAGAGGGATGTTCGATTCGGGTGCTATGCCGTGCAGAACGTCGTAGCTGGAACGACGCGCCATTTTGATGGCACCATTGGTCGGAGGGGACGTGGAGGGACTGGGACTAGGGCTAGTCTGACTGGTGTCCGGGGAGGAGAGTTCGGGCGGGTATGGTCGTGGTCCACGAAGGATCATGTTCTCAAAGTTCTGCAGTTGCGCCTGCTGGTGTCGGATGGTGTGTTTCAAGGTCGAAACCTGTTTACCATACCATGCGTCAGTAAGATATCGGTGATCGCGACAAGCAGCATTTTCTGACGTGGTTTCGAACGGCGACTGAGGCGGTGCGTTAGTCGGAATGATCGTCTTGCCGAAAGACAACTGACCTGGATCGTCTGAAAGAGCAGGGCTGGGTGCACGTCCCGAAGAGCGTAGAGAAGTCCGGGAGGAGGGTCGCGAGGGTGATTTTGGGGTTGTCAGACTGTTTACTGTGGTGCTCGAGTTGCTCGTTGCCATGAACTTGGGGCTTGAAAGGTCAATTGATGATAGGACTTGGAGTGTCGGCCGGCTTATGGAGTGTCAATGCTAATAACAAGAGGTTCAATTATCAGACGGTTGACACAATGAAAATCGTTCTTCACATGTTCCCGTAAATATATTCCTTCTCCTGGTGGCCCTCTCCTTGAACAACGGTGGGACGATGATGGATAGTAACTGGACGGTAAGGACCGGACGGACGAGGGCCCGACGTGCAAGGAATGGAATATAAAACGGACACGATGTGAGTCCGTTTGAGATGGCAAGTCCCGAGCCGCGCGCCAGCTCTCCAGAAGATAAGTAAAGCTGAGCCCCACCAGCGGAGAAGAACAAACAAGGTCCAAATCAAAGATTCGCGTAAACCATCAACGTCACACTCACGGACGCGTCGCTCTTACTCCCAACGCGTTGCAAGAGCACCAGGACCACAATGAAAGGAAATTTGCTTCGCTCTGGGTATGACCGCCGAGACGGCCTTACCGCTTTGTGATTACTTGGTTCCTTCCTTGGCCCATTTCTTATGTTTGAATTCGGATGGCGGGCTGCCGCTGGGTCGTTACTCGACATCGAACACACTGCACGGCAACGGGCTCTTTCGACAATATTTATCTACCAACTGAGACACCGGAACGTGGACGGCTGAGAATGCTACAAGTCTGCAAGAGTGGGTGTCAGCCACCCATCGCTCCTTGCGTTCTGCATCCATTGCCTCCGCCCACAACCCCACAACCATGTATATTTCCAGCCTACTCTTCATGATTATCTTTTACTTCAGCGCGCCATTTGTCAAGATGTGGCGTGCTATTACTTCGACGATTGTTGTCTGCGTCAACACCGCCGACTTCAACGTCCTCTCCAACACGGTCGCCAACCTACTCGACGCAAACCTCGCTCAAGAAGCCTTCATCCAGTATCTTCAGGAACAGGCAGAGGAAGACGAGACGGAGTACAGCGACATCTTAAACTTGGGCATATCCTACGTCATCCACCTCTTGGAGCGACTCGCCGTCACAGAGAATCAAGCACGCAACACGGAACTCGAACTTCTCGAAGATCTGGCGCGCAAGGACGAGGAGCTCAAGCTTCAAGGTCGCCATATCGAGGCGCTTCGCAAGGCTCACCACGCCGTTCAAGCTCGCAAGGACGAAGAGCTCGAGCTTCAAGGTCGCCATATCGAAGCGCTTCTTAAGGCTCACGATGCCGCTCAAACCCGCAAGGATGAGGAGCTCGAGCTTCAAGGTCGCCGTATCGAGGCGCTTCACAAGGCTCACGACGCCGCTCAAGCTCGCATCACCGCCCTCGAGTCTGCGCTGAGCAAAAGCGCTCTCGACCATAATGCGCAGTTACACACCCTCGCTACGCAGCAACTCGCTGTCACCAAGCAGAACATTGCCTGGGGACACGAGATCAAGAGCCTCAAGTCGCAGATCAACGGTTTCAAGGATGCCGCCGTGGCTCGCAAGCGAGAGCAGCGCACGAGGGCGCAGAAGACTGCCAGCAAGATGCGCGTCCAGGCTGGGAGGATCGAGGCGCTCAAGAGGCAGCTAGTCAACACTCGCCGCGCTCATCACACCCTTCAGCTCGCCTACGGCCAGACCAACCAGGCGCAAGCATCAAAGGTTGCGGAGCTCCAAGACGTTGTCGACGGTACCGAGATGCGGATGAAGACAGCGCTGGCTAGTGAGAGCAAGAAGGCGAAGAAGTTGATGAAGAAGGTTGTAGATTTGAAGCGAAGCGCAATGAGCGCATTCGCGAAGGAGATTGAGCAGGAGAAGGCGATGGTGTCGTTGAGGGCAGAGATCGAAGCGATGAAGCGGGACAGGGCGCAGGTTGCGGCGGCTGCAGTCGTTCGGGAAGGTCAAATGACGGAGCGCTTGGAGGCGATGGAGCAGAGAGCGTTGGCGGCGGAGGAGCGCGTGGAGCAGGAGAAGAACGAGACTAGGGAGCAGGCATACAGGGACATCGACTGGATCACCGCGCTTCACGGGAAGGAGCTGGCGGCCGCTAAAGAGTCGAAGACGGAAACCAACACTTCTCCGGCGAAGTCCAAGATACAGCCCGACCCCAGCTTTTCCTTACACGCGCCGTTTCACTTCACGGCACAGTTGATCGTCCGAGCGGACTCTACCTTCGCGCAAGCCAGTGTCACAGCGCCTGCGACGCGCGTAACTGCCAGGATGGACCGCAGGATTGTCGGGAGGGGTGGAAACAGCACGGTGACACCACTGTTGTTGCCTGCGTGGCCAGAGGAGAGAAGGCGGGAGGATGACACGAGGTCGCCGAAGCGCTGGTGCCGCGGTTGAGGATGATTTGAGCAACCTCATCGGGGCGAGAAGCTGAAGAAACGCGAGGAGCAGAAGAAACGCGACAACCATTGACGGTTACTCAATCGATCGTTCGTCAGAGTTGCGACGAAAAACCCTTCTGGTGGCGGAGGCCGGAAGACGAAAGACTAACACTCCAGCGGAGGGCGGAGTCAGAAAATATAAAAGAAGACGGGGTAGAAAAGTGGCGGAGAAAATGCGATTGGTTTCTGTGTTTTTTCTTTCTTGAATTCAATGGTTTTAGGTCAATTCCTGAACGCATCTAGTCACACTGAGTTTTCACGAATGCGTGTCTCTTCTGACCATCGCAGCAGCCGCGCATTCACCAAGCGTCGCACGGACTATGTCCTGAAAAGTCAAAGGAGCTTGTATCCATGCCTTGCGGCGCGCATCTGTTCATTCCTGCCACTCTTTTTCAGAGTCAGCTGCAACACGTCGATGGAAATGGCATAGAAATCGCAGCTCCAGAGAATAGTGCACTGGAGACGACGTCGAATTTCTCGTCGCTCTCGGGCAGGGGAAACAGGTGTGAACACCAGATGTGCGGAAGCACGCGGCTCTTGGCAGCGAGGCCGTTATCCGACGCATTCTTCGAAGGACTCGGAGTATGGGCAATCCATTGGTCGGGTAGAAAACGTAAGGAAATGAAGTCATAATTGCCAGTGCAGGACAGCGTCCTTGGTCCCAGAACACGGCAGCTGCAATGCACGACAAACAGGAGTGGGTACTGGCATGAACTCAGAACACTGAACAGCACATGTGCAGACATCGTACACTTCTTGAACCGGCCCTGGCATGCGGTGAGTCGAACGGCGGTCAGAGTAAGTAATACGGAAACCCACTGCGCCGGACTTGCCGGCCCGAGACCTCTTCCCACGGTTGAATCAAATACCAACATTGGAGTAGCAAAGCACGAAGGCCTTAGTCGTCAAACAGCACGGCGTCCTGCTACAACGTATGACCCCTGGCCTTTTATCTGAGCATATGTTCTTGTATCTTTGAAATGTTTGAACCCATGAAAGGTGTTTATTGCGGATAGCAGGCTGGTCGGAAAACGAAACGAGAGGATACTAAGCAGTGAAGGTTGATTTCCAAGAGGTTCCGGACGCAAATAGTTGTATGAATTGGAGGTGATCGTGGACGAAAGCCTAATAGAGACTACCTGAAGTGCTTTAGAAATGCAAATTCCAGTGGAGCGGTGGTGGGGCTCGCATACACATCCCCGGCATCAAGTACAAGATCAGCAAGTCATATTCCATATTTTATCGTGGATAGGTGTTTAGAATAGCCTCTAGTAGGCAGACTGCTTGAACCAAGATGAGTATTCGAAAGAGGATTCAGAATACATTGCATTTACAGAATGCCGGACTCACCCGATTTTTTCTCACGGTTGAATCAGTGCCAACACGGTAATTACTAATGAGGGTCATCAGACAATGCGCCTCGACAATGCGCCTCCGACCGTACCGAGAGCGGGGAGCCAACCTCTGACGTATGTATGCGCTAAAGCGAAAGTGAAATCACCGAACAAACTATCGATGAAGGAGGATGTCGTCCTAACGCGGTGATGTGATGACTAGGTTAGGTTCGCTTGGCATTTCTGTCATTTCTGATTGTATACTCGATCCACGGACATGCGTCCCTGAGCATTATGTATCTATGAGGTCGGAAAATGCGTCAAGATGACATATGTCTCATCTCTGTGTGCATAAAAGCGACGAGGTGTATTCCTACCGCAATACGCTACTCGAGATACACAACCTATTACCAGTCTTATCACACCATGGAGTCCAAGAACCCCGGAAATGTTGCAGGAGGCTTGAAATCCGCCTTGAAGAGAGAAGGTGTCTCCGACGAGGCGAAACAAAATGCACAGAGGCGCCTCGACAAAATGGGCGTTGGCACCGACAACGTTGCCGGCGACGCCCCCTCGTCCAGTGGCTCCGAGGCTGCCATCGACAGTTCGTGACCTCTGCTCACTTTCTACCTGTTGCTAAACTCCAGTAGATGACGATGGTCTCACCGCTGACGGCAAGGACGAGGGGCGTGTTCTCGCGGGGTACAAAGCCACTATGAAGAGTAAGCCTACTACGCCTTGAAAAGTCATCGTCGCGACTACTAATTCTTTCCAGATCCTCGCGTCTCCGATGAAGCCAAGGAGCGTGCTCGGGAGTATGTGGAGGAGCACAGCACAGACTAGGGTCGTCGTCGTATTAAAAGAAATCTGAAATGTACTTTTCTTGATATATGTCGCTTCGTCGAAACTGCGTTTTGTATACTATCCGATGGCGTAGCGAAGTGGGGACAGACGATTGTTTCGTGACCGTCTACGGCCACATTGCGATGCGACATGCACATAATCAGTATGGGCCGCGGTGGCTTGCAAGCGAGGGCAGTGCAAGAAGACGGAGAAGACGGCCAGCAAGATGTAAATTCCAGTCGGAAAAGAGCAATCCGCTCAAGAGGCAGCTAGCCAACACTCGCGCGCGTTCACCACCCGCCAGCTAGCCTACGCCAGATCAAACAAGGCAGGCATCATCGAGATCACAGAGCTTCACAACGTGGTCGACGTTACCGAGATGCGGATGAAGAAGCCGCTCGTGGTGAGAGAAAGAGGGTGAAGAAGTCGGCGAAGGTCGCAGCTTGGAGAAAGATGCAGCGGAGCGACGGAAGATGCAGTTGAAGTGTGAAGATTGGGAAGAAGAAGTTGGGAGAGCGAGATGATGAGGAGAGACGGGGCGCAGGTTGCAGCCGCTGGAGTCGTTTGGGAAGGTGAAATGGTGAAGTGCTTGGAGGCGACAGAGCAGAGCGCGTTAGCGGCGGAAAAGCATGTGGCGAGGCAGGAGCAAGAAAAGGACAATATTAGTGAGCAGGCGCACAGGTACGTCGACTGGGTCACCGCGCTTCACGCAAAGGAGTTGGCGGCTGCTAAAGAATCGCTCCAGGAGGTCACCACTCCTATGGAAAGTTCAACGATCAGAAAGCCTGATTTTTTCCTGACTCGCCCTTTCAATTAACGGTGCCGCTCATCGTTCGGGCGACTCTTCTTAGGCCAGCGTCACTGCGCCTGTGATGTGCGTCAGGAGGAGCGACCTCAAGATCGGCGGGAGAGGTGGGAACGGTACGGTGACGCGCTTGTTGTTTCTGCTGCCTGCCAAAAAAAAAGAACTTGGCGAGAAGAGGACACGAGGTAGTGAACGCAAATGCAGGGATTGAGGAGTGGTCTCGGGACGAGAAGCAGAAGAATTTACAAACCGCGACGACCAGCGACGTTCACCCAGTCTCTAGTTTGACGGTGTCACGACAAGGAGCCCTTCTGGTGGTCGAGGCCGGAAGATGAGAGACTAACGCTCCAGCAGAGGGCGGAGTCGGAAAATATGAAAAGAAGACGGGGAAGTGGCGGAGAAAATGTGATTTGGTTTCTGTGTTCCTAGAAGTATAGTGATGATGACTTGCTTCAGCCATGCGGAGAAACCTGGACCAGTCGTGAGTGGACTACTTAAGGTCATGGTCATGTCAAGAAACGCGTCGGAGTCGCGTCGACAAGTGCAAAGCCAAACACGATCACGTGCTGTTGAAGCTCTTGACAATGCTGCCCCTCGAGACGCCGTCTCGCATCTGGCGGCGCATGGAAGACCTCTCTGGCAAAGAAATGCCTTCACTTCCCTCCCTGCCCGCCTTTCCCGATGACGAACCAGACCCGAGTCGGACGACACAGAAGATGTCGACGGCGTCGACGACCATCACCCATGCATTCCACCCCCGCCACTTCTTCACACCATGCATCTACCATCCGCCCATCCTCGACGACATCGTCTGCTTCTCGCTTTGCCAGCTCCATTGCCGGTCATCCTTGGGCGGTCGTTCATCTACCAGGGGTACCGCGTCTCGCCACCCCGACAGCTTCGACGATATCAGTGCCATCCCTTCTTTGCCCGATATGCATTCAGGGCATGGCACGGGGCACATTTTAGAGGAGGAGGACGATGAAGACGTCAACTTCTATCGAAGCAGAGATAGTGTCCCCGATGAACACCTCCCTCCGGACATGGATGAAGAGGGCTTCTCTTTGGTAGACGCTCTGGAGCCCGTGAGCCGAGCAAGCTCTCCTCAATTCTCTAAAAGGAGTGAAGCTACGCCAAAGAAGAACTACGATTATTCCGTCAGTCTCGGTCTGAGCCTAAGGTGCGCGTCGCGTCGCAGTGCTACTCCTTGTAGTCAACATCAATTTACAGCCCTCACCGATTGACAAGTTCCGCAATGTGGCTCTACGTAGACCTGCCCCCGCCCTCGTACACCCTCTCTGTCTCGCACTACCACCTCTCCTACTTCGTCCCTAGCAAACTCGACGCCGCGAAGCAATAAATCAGCTCCTATCGCTCGTTCGAACCTGAATCTCCCTTGCTTGGAGCCTCTGTACCATTGCCTCGTTCGACCACCGCGTCTCCTGCCATCGTAATCTCAAGGCCGGACGGCGAAGAAAGCTTCGGCCAGGATTCCTATCTGCAAGAGGGTGATACACATTCTATGGACATAACAGATGTGCACATCTCACCAATGCGAACGAGCGAGCCAGAGGAGGAAGAGGGCGAACAAGAGTCTGCGCCGCACGAAGAGGGATCTGCGGACGAACGCGAGCCTACTTTCTCGTCGGATGGGGGCCCAACCTTCCGAAATCGCTCCCCGGAGCTCTGTCAAATGCATTATCTTCTTCGGGTCCGTCTATAGCATTCACTCCCACTCCTGCTTTCCCTCGCCCTCGTGCACGGTTCAATATCTCTTCTCATCCGACTGACGCCCCCGTGACTCCCGCGCAGCAGGCTGCCGAAGGAGACGATCCAGAGGATACACCGGGCAACGCTGAGCCGCTCACGCCTGCCACCCGCCGCCGTTCCTTCTTTTACGATGTGATACACTCCAACGCGCGCCCGCGACTCTCCAAGAATCCCACTCCACATCCGCGCGTGCAACGGGCGCCACCGAGCGACGATACCAGGACCGACATCGAGACCCCCGCGCCGACGCCGATCATGCGCCTTCCCGCGCTCGGGTCCTCCGGGCTGCGGACGGCATTCGCAGGCGCTACGCCGCGCCTGCCAGGGCGCCGTTCCTCGCATCCCCTGGCGCAGACCTACATTCCCTCGCCGGGCACCTCCGACTCCGAGTCCGCCTCTGCCGCTGGCACGGGGGGATTGGGGCTGGGACTGGGATCTACGCCGTCGCAGCACGACGGCATGTCGATCATCTCGACGGCGTCTTCGCATGATCTGACGACGCACCATCCCCGCGCGAATGCCTCTTTCGATCCTGCGATGGGATTTGGCTTGGGCGGGGGCGGCGCGCATGGCGGCGTTGGGAGGTTCAATGCGGGCAAGTTGAATACGTATCTGCATGGGCTGAATCGGCGGCTGCAGGAGGAGAACGAGGGGCTGGTGGAGAGGTTGAGGAAGGTAGAGGAGGAAAGGGCAGAGCGGCGGGCGAGCCTTGGGGGCGCTGGGCGAAGAGTGAGTGTCGCAGGGACAGTGTTAGGTGATGTGGAAGAAGATGCGGCGGCGGAGGGATGGCTTGAGGAAAAGGCCGAGCTGGAGGAGACGGTGGAGGCCTTCAAGCAGGAGGTGGCGCAGTGCGTGGCAGAGAAGGAGGAGACAGAGAAAGCGCTTGAGGAGGAGAAGAAGGAACGAGCGAGGGACAAGGAACGGTGGAAGGAGAGGATGAAGGAGGTTGAGAAAGGCGTGGAAAAGATTGTTGAAGATCTGGAGGCCCGACTCCAAGTCGCGGAAAAGCGAGCCGAGGATGCGGAGGATGTTTGCGCTCCACGAAGTCAAAGATGCAGAGAAGAGAGCGACGGAAGCGCAGGAGAAATGCGATGAAGCCGTTGATCGCGCAGAGAAAGCGGAGCGTGTCCTGGAGAGTGGGAAAGAGCTCGGAGGCGAACTTCGGGAGGCAAATGAGCGGGTGGGCAAAGTCCTCGCAGATCTGCGGAACGCCAAATCTCAAATCAGAGAGCTCGAGGAGCAGGTAGGCCAGTCGGATGCACGCGTTGATGAACTTGAGAAGGAGCTGAAGGAGGAGAGGACCTTCACCGAGACGCTTGAGCAGGAGCTGGACGCCAAAGTGACGGAGGCGGCGACGCAGCACGAAAGCATCCAAAAACTTCAAGAGGATCTACGGCTTACGAAAGAGTATGTTGCCGAGCTCGAGCAAGCCGCGGAAGCTGCCAGCACCCATCTGGAGACTCTCGAAGGAGAGCTGGCTTCCGGACAGATTGAAATCGAGCGTCTGAAGGCCGTCGGGGACCAAGTCAACGAGCAGGCCGAAGCCTCGGAGGAGGCTCGCGAACGCGCGGAAGAATTGGCGAGACAGATGGAGGAGGCGTTGGAAGCAGCCGAGAGGAAGATGCTAGATGACGAAGATGAGATTGCACAACTCAAGGGCAAGATCATATCTCTGGAACGAGAGCGCGAGCGGCAACGAGAGAACTCGCAGACCACTCAAGATGTTTCGGTTGCCCGTTTAGCTCCCGGACCCACAGACGCTGAAATGGAAGCGCTCGAAAGGAGAGCTCGACGACGCGAACAAGGAGATTGCGCGCTTGACCACGCTACTCAATCAATCTCCTGCTAGGAAAGCGATCGAAATGGCCAAAGACGCAAAGATCGACATGCTTGAAAAGGAGCGAGAGGATTTACTTGAAAGGAACAAGGCCCTCAGGACAGCGGTCACGGAAATAGGAACACCGAACAAGACTTTCAACGCTAGCGGCATCTCCCCGATCCACCGACAAGTACTATCCATGTCGATCAGAGCGCCTCGTACGCCCGGAGGTCCTTTGCGAGACGTGCGTGGTCTAGTCTGTTGTACAATTCCGTCCCTGCTGACCTGCATATCAGATGTCGTGGCTCAATACTACCGCTGCAGATGGAACAGTAACGCCTTTACTGAACGAAATCGCCAGATTGCAGCGTGAACTTGACCGAGCGAACGAAAGCATCGATGATAAACTGGATAAACTGGAGGACGCGGGTCTCGGTGTTGTGGGCTTGACTAACGGCTTGAAGATGCGCGAGCCGAGATCGTTGCTCTCGAAGAGGAAATCGCGCGGCTATCCCGAAGGAACAGCGGCGTGTACATCGCTTGGAGCGGGCGAGATGCCAAAAATGTCTGGCCAAAATTGACCTGCGAAGCGCCATTCGAGCGGAGACGGACGAGAGGTAAGAAACATCTTAAGCTATTCATACCTGCCGTTTACCTGAGAATGCATGGGCAGCTCCCTTGATGCATTCGGTGCAAGTCTCTCGTCTGAACCGCCGACTCCACCCACCCGTACAACCGAGGCCCTTCGGATCGACCTCCATGGTGTCAACTCACATCTCGCGAAGATGAAAAGGCAATGGGAAGAGGAGAAGCAGCAATTGATTGGCGAGAATGCCGTTCTTCAAGATGCGACCAATCGACTCAATGCCAAGGTTCGCACGGCAGAGGAGGAGGCAAGGAAGGTTGTGGAGATCAAAAAAGCTGGCGAAAAGTTGAGAGTGGGAATTGAAGGAGTGAGCCTCTTATTCCTGAGGTTCGCAGACAACCCTAAAATCAAGACAGGAGTTGGATGAGGCTAAACGCGTCATTTCCGAGCTGGAAGCTGACCTCAAATCTGAACGATCTCGCTTAAGAGCGTTGTCCACCGAGCAGAGCCGTGTTCAGCGGGACAAGGAAAATGTTCTCCTCCAACTTCAGAGGACGGAAGCGGTAAACTAGCTCTCTTGCTGTGTATTGATGGTCTGACCCACATTTACTCAGGATATGGAAGATGTCAAGCAGCATCTCCAAAGGTTCAGAGAGGAGAATCATGCATTGGAAGCCGAGCTTCGGAGTCGGTCCCATGATACGATTGCTCGTCCATATCCTCATTTGTTTCTCAGGTAACGCCAACGCCGAGCAAAAGGCGCGGCTTCTAGAAGTACGGGTGTCTGAGAACGCCGAGACGGTGGACCAGCTTCGGCAGGAACGCTCGCTACTGGTGATGGACCATAAGGACTTGCAGCGTCGTTTCACTGAACTCTCAGAGGCAAGCGCATGTAAATCTTCTGCGAACGCCAGATCATTTATCTTCGGGCCTAGCATGCAAATCGCCTCCGGGCAGAATATCGTGCCTCCCAAAACTCGCATGATAAGCGTCGACACGAACTTGATTTGCAGCTCGGGAGATCGGCGACTTGAGACGTGCCCTCGACGACCAGGCTGATCAATTGCAGCGTATCGAAGCAGAGAAGGACCGCATAGCAGCCGAGAAGAACGATGTCGCAGGCATTGTGGCTAGTCTGGAAGCAGATCTTCGACGCGTCAGACGGGATGCGGAAGCGTTTGGGCGGGACCTGAAGCTTCTCAGAGCTGAAAAGGACCGCCTGGAGGCGAAGCAGACTGCTGATGCTACAAAGGCTGAGCGGACGAGAAAACAGAGCCAGAGCCAGATCCGGGTGTTGACTGAGCAGTTGGAAGGTCAACAAGCTAAAACGTTGCGCGCAAAGGAGGAGCTCAAGAACCATGTTTGCGTCATGTAGGATTCTGATGTTTCCCAATGGTCGCTTTCTGACAAAGACAATGCAGAGATGAAAATCAATTTCCGCTCTCAAACTCCGACACAACAAGGAGTGCAAGGGCCTAATCGTCCAGATTCGTTATTTGAAGGCCAATTCACCCGAGAATCCTCTTTCCGAAATGATCTTTGCTATCAGAAAGATTACCTGCTTGTGTTGCTATCCCAGTTCGAGAAGAGGTTCGTTCCGACTCGTCGCACATCTCACATTACTCATGTCTCCCAAGTGAACGAAACATAATCGCTTCCATATCCAAGATTGGTTTCCCGACGCCGGATTCTCGTAGCAAGAAACCGAACAAACTCAAGGCTTTGGCCTTGACCGTGATATTCTTGTCCCGAGTCAGGTAATAATTATCGTTCTTCTCGTGCCAAAGCAGGATTAACCCAGTTCGTAGGCGTGCCACTGACTCGTGGAGGGAGCAGAGCATGTCAAAGCAAGCGGTCATCGCTGCTTTAGAGGACGTGCGTCGACAAAGAGTTACCGCTGCTTGACCTGCTTGTATCATAATGTACAATATTTTGTTCCTATCACTTTCCGCTATCATACTTGATTTTGGTGTTAAGGGTTTTCTTCAGACTGGTGGCTTTGGTTTCGTCTGGTTCGAGATCAATCGCACCGCATCCTTGGAAAGTAAGTAGGAGAGCCCGCTCCAGATAGTCGTAGCCCCGACTATTATTCTAGCTTGCGTTCAGGAAACACGCAACGCGGTAAGTGCGGAACACTGACTGTAACCCTTGCAGACCCAAGGATACATCCATAGGTATCAGGGGACTGACTGTACTTGCCCCCATGAGGAGAAGCTGGAGGGCCGTATTCACCTTCACCAAAATCAGCTCCGAATGTAACCTCAATGTCTCACACGGCCTACCTTACTTATATCGGTCGGACGCACTTCCGCAGAAGGCAAAGAAAAATCCCAATAGCGCGCAAAAGTTTTCTGATCCATTGAGTATCAGGAGCCACATGAAGTGGAGGCAAGTTTGGGCATACCGGAGGCGGGAGAGATGTGTATCGAATATAGAACGCAGAGAGACTGAGAAGGGCATCCCGTCCCAGTATAATGACAGTCAACGGCACTGTCGGCCATGAACGAAGCCCGGAGTGAAACCAAAGGACAACTGACGAGGTAGTAGCCCTTTCACGGTCAGTGTCACTGCCAGAGTCGTCACGAGCGCCTTGTCCGCCGCGGGATCGAGGATCGTGCCCAAAACAGTTTGCATCTTGTAGCGACGCGCCAAATACCCGTCGGCCTTTGTCAAGATCGTTGAGATACGTAGAGAAGATCACCAGCGCGAATAGCAGACCAAATCAGTGAGGCCCGCATAGAAAAGCAGCGATGTCGCGAGGTGAAAATGCCCCTCCAGTATCGACCATCCGAGGATTGGACAAGCAGCAATCCTCGAGACTGTGAGAAGATTCGGAAAGGTGTAGATATTTTCCCTCGGAATCGGCTTGGAAGAGGAGGGTCCGAGGCTTTTGAGTGGACAAGAATTTCCGGGGGGATTCAGAAGGCCCAGTGAATGCTTGGATAGAAAGGGAGAAAGTTGAAAAGGAAGTTTCGTTAAGATAACATTCTTTCGAGCGGGAAAGCCCCGAAGTCGAGCAAAGGTGAGCGGAAAGCGATTCATTGTTGACGCGTGCTTCTTTCTGATCATAGCCCCGGCAGGCGCCGCGTATGTGAGTTGCCGCTTGCATACTTTTCAAACCGGAAAATCGTACTCATACACTCAAATCTGGTAAGTAAACTGTGGATGCAGATTGCCTAATTCTTCAAGCTCTTTTTCCGTCTTTCCCTCAAGACGATAATCCCTTTCGCCTTTCATGCGCTTCCCGTTCTCCCATCGAATATAAAGCGCGCCGATGACAGTCAACAAACAGATTGCGCTCGATGTTCCTAGATTGAGACTGTTGCCTTGTGATAGTTCGGTGCATCGGTGGGTAAGTAGGACCACTGTTTACTCTCAGGTCTACCGAAGCTACTGATATGTGCACGTACCACAGCAATGACAGACCCAAGGGCACCGAAACCTAGACAACGACCTTCGTCATCAGCTATGGATTGAATATATGACTGACCCGTTATAATGGCGGTAGTCACCGCTCTAACAGTGTCAGGAGCAGCATTGTCTGTTCCCCAAGCAAGTTGCAGCGGTCCAACAGAACTACCTCCCATTATGCTCAAGAAGCAAGCTGCATATCTGGTGGGAATCTGTGAATGTACTCAGCGAAGCCGGTCATTTTAACCGACCTCGCATGCGAATCTTGGAGTTTAGTACCCACTGGACCACCTCTATAAACTCCCTGCGTGCAAAAAAAAGGTGTTTCGTACTCACCAGCGATCGCATAACCCAAGACCATGAGAACACCGGATAACAGGATAGGACCAGCGCGGTAATTTAATCGGGACGACGCCCAGGTCGTAACCAATGCCCAAATGACTCCCAGGATATACGGCGGCACGGTCCTTAGCTGAGACTCGACAACAGCTGTATTATTATTTGAACACTTTGTGACGACGATGATCGTCAGTGCGTACAATAATTGCCGACTGAGTGGACATTTCGAAGTTTTATCGCATACTGGGAGATATGACGCACGGGTAGCGATCACAGTGGGCATGAACAAGCTGAGGCCTTGAAAGGAGATGTTGGCCATGAGGTAACAGAAAACGCAAATGGTCGTCTAAAAGGAAATAAGGTATATGCTGTTAAAGGGCGGTAATCGTTCACGTTTATGTTGAATGACCTCCAGAATCAACTTGAGTGATGTGGCTTCTTTTCGACCGCCCGTGCTGATGACTTGATCCGCGTCTAAACGTCTGAGGGCAAGGGCCCTTTCCTCGGGCGTAAAGATCCGAGTGCGTTGAGGGTCCGTTGGGATTATGAGAAAACAAAGAAGGCCGATGCCGGTAGTTATAATCCCTACTCCAAATGAAGAAAATGGGGCTGGTCACTGCTGGCAATGTTCACCTTCGACGAGGAATATTTTACGCCAAGATTTCACCGTGCCGATATTACCAACGTGTAGAAGTCCCGAAGCAAGGAGTCCACCGACTGGATGTATGAGTTGCGTCCCGAAAGGCAGTTCGAGCCTTACAAGCACCCGACAATGGCGCCGATATTCCGAAGAAAAAGCCGATGCGTATGACAAGCTCTCGGCGACGATACCACTATCAATTGACCATAAATGAGCTAAAATGGCAGCCAGAGAAACCTGAACACGCATACACGGGACAAGAGATATGTCAGGCCCGCCTGATGTCGAGGTCAGTGAGACATGTTGGAATGTTCCAGATGACTGAGCGAACCAAGGTGCCGCCTTCTGCCATTCCTAAAAAGACTCGCGTCACAATCAGGCCACTGTAGGATTTGACAAAAGCCGTCGAGAAGGAGATAATGCCAAAGCAAGTGATCATGGCACCCATCCATGCTGGGCCAAAGTGTTTCAAGGCGAGGTTCGAGGGGATGTCCGATGCAATGTACTTTTCGATCCGTCAGTCCCGAAAGTGAACGCAGTCTCGGAAGGGTATTACGAAGATGTAGAACACCGTCAAGGCAATATTATAGTCAAAACCTGCCATCCCAAGATCCTTTTCGAGCCCTGCAAATTTTCAATAGGACCCTTGATCGATTGGAGGTATTACCTGCAATCTTCGCATTTCCGATCGCAGTTCTACAGTCAAAGCCGTTGGCGTCGTCAATCTAAGATTTCTATGGTTGAAACCCACCTGTCAATAAAATTCGTGCAATCTACAAGTTCAGCTCGAGGAAGACGCCCAAAATTCACAGCGTTACTCACAGAGCAATGTGAACAGCGGTAGTAGGATCACATCAAGTTTGCGTACAAGCTTTCTCTCCGCTCTTGGATCAACAATGACAACATTAGCTTTCTGTCCATCGACGACCTCAGAGTGCGGTTCAGCCGCCTTTTCTGACGATATATGGCTGTCAGACATGGCTTGGATAGCGGCTGTCGTCGCACATTCGCACACTCTTTATACGCTTGAGATGTGTGAGAACCAGTGGGTCAGGTATCGCGGCAGCTGACCGTAGAACATGCCAAGCAGCGAGATCTCGGCTCCTAAAAACAGATCCACCAGTGGGATGGTCTGTGGAAATGTGCCTCGATTCCTCTAGATCTTTTGTCCGCACTCGCCATGTACACAACGTCCTCAGTGTTCCTTCAGTCTCTAGTGAACGCGGGTATCACTCATATCTTTGTCAACTGGGGCTCCGACCATCCTGCTTTGCTCGAGGATCTTCAACGACAGCGTGCCGAAGGAGACGGCAAGACCATCGCCCAGATCGTTACTTGTCCAAACGAAATGGTTGCTCTTACTTGCGCTCAAGGTTACGCTCAAGTGACGGGAAAACCCGCAGCGGTAATCGTGCACGTCGATGTTGGTACCCAAGTGCGTGGGGTGTGACGGCAAGATTTCTATACCTTTTCTCAGTATATTCCGCAGGCTATGGCTGGTGCTATTCACAACGTGGATCGCGGACGAGTCCCGGTCCTTATATACGCCGGCGCTTCGCCATTTAGCAGCCTGGGTGAGATGAGGGGCAGTAGAAATGAATGGATCATGTCCGTTCAGGGCATGTGAATTGACGGTATCATTTCACGCAAATTCACTTTTTTTTCAGATATTCCCGACCAGCCAGCCATTATTCGACAATATATGCGGCACACCTCCCAGATAGAAAGCGGCAAAAACGCCGCTCAAGTCATCCATCGTTCCTTGCAGATGTTCGCCATCAACAACTTGCGATATGCTCATCACTCATATCTTATCTCAGAGCTACGAGCCAACCCAAAGGCCCTGTCTATCTATGGTCTAGGCGTGAGGTCATGGAGGAAGAAGTCGAACTTTCCGCAGTGCAAGCAAAGACATCCCTCGCAAACTGGCCTGCAATCGAGCCGGCTGCACTTTCACAGAGAGGTTTGTACTTTCGATTTCTCATGCGGTTGACGATATCTGATAGTGAATAGCTGCCACGACGATTGCTACTGCCTTGCTCGAGGCCCATTCACCTTTGATTATTGCTTCCCATTCTGGACGAGACCACAACTCCATCCCGCTTCTTGCCAAGCTATCCAGCACGCTTGCGATTCCGATTGTAGCTGTCTGCCCCTCTGCTGTTGTAGTCCCCTTCTCCCATCCATATTTCGTCGACATTACATACCTCAACGGTCATTCACACTCTCGCCACCTTGCCAAGGCCGACGTGATTCTAGTCTTGGATTCTGACGTCCCTTGGATCCCCGCCGTCCAAGCTCCTCGACCAAACGCTCGCGTGTTTGTGGTCGACTCCGGAGATCCCTTGAAACGATCTCCGCTGTTGGACAATGGCACATCGACGCCGAGATGATGTGCAATGCAGATGTCGTCCTTGCTCTGGAAGGAATCAATGCTGCTATTGCTTCCAAATTCGTCCCGGGCACCAATGATCTCATCCAACAGCGAGAGTCGAGCTTTCATCCGAGCACGACGAGTGGGTCCGCGAACTCGATCGCCTCGAGCAGTCGTGGTCACTCGATCTAGTAGGTGGAAGAGCCAGTCTTCCCAATGTACTTGGCGTCGTTCGTAAGGCGATAGAGCAAAGAACACCATCCCACAGTCTAGCCCGCACACTTGTGTTGAACGAGTCCATCACCAACTATCTCTGACATGGGAGCATATGCGCACGGAAGTAGCAGGCGGACAGTTAACCAGCGGCGGCGCGTCGTTGGGATGGAGCTTAGCTGCCGCGATCGGAGCTCACATGGGGGGAAAGGACTATGAACTGATTGTCTCGATTGTCGGGGATGGCTCATTCATGTTCGGCGTTCCCAGTTCCGCTTATTGGATAGCGAGACGCTACGACACAGTAAGCATGCCTCTTTGGACGGTTTTATGCTGGATTAATTGTCCTTCTCAGCCATTCTTAACAATCGTGATAAATAATGGCGGGTGGAAGGTCCGTTCTGTCCTTGCTTTCATCCTCGTGAGTCTCACATGTGTTTTCAGGCTCCCAGACTGTCCATGCTGGGCTGTCACCCGACTGGGCACGGTAGCCGAGCCTCTGGCGATGAGCTATCTGTAGGTTTCGGACCGCACACCCCAGACTACTCGCAGATTGCTGCAGCCGCGTCGTCGGGATGGGCGTGGGGCAGGCGGGTAGGTGGAAGCGGTGGAAACTTGAAAGAAGAATTTGAGGGCGCGATCGCCGAGGCAGTTCGAGTTGTACTGGAGGAGCGCAGATGCGCGGTTCTGGACTGTGTAATCGAATCTATCTGATTGAGCAATATCAACATCCTTGTAGCTCAAATGCAAATATAAAGTTTAAGACTGAGGATTTGGCTTTCCAGCGAAAAATTCCATAACATCAATGGTCGGTCCTGCTTGGCAGAAGTAAAGGTTATAAAAAGTTTTTCATTGCTATTTCGCGACTGACATTGAGTTCGCACATCGCAATTACAGTTCCCCTGCAGCAAAGATCTGGTCGATAGATTGTATCAATCGTAAGATGACGTTTATCTGAGTGATGGCCATGTCGACGTCCAACCTGGACCAGCCACCATCCGGAGCAGCAGCCCACAAATAGTCAGGCTGCCTGGTTTGTGTGAGTATGGGTGAAGTATAGCAGGCGTTGCTGGACTCACGGTATTATCCCAACAGTGGGGATATTTGAATAGCCCAGGACACTGCTTCACCGGCACCGTACCAGGTCGATAGAGTGCCGTTAATAGACTGCGGGGAGAGCATGGCCATCCTTAGTGTATCAGGAGTTCCTGAGAACGCATGTTGATATAGTTCATGCAGCTGATTGCTAGCGCTGGAAGAGTTCCTAGGATACAAATGAAAAGGATGAATACGACGAGAATGCAGACACAAACACCATAGTCCACATTGGTTCGTGCTTGCCTGTCGCCTCATACACAGGCTCTCCCGTTTCGAAGTTGTCTTTCCACTCGAGTGCCCCGAAATGTTCGCAGACGACAGCCGCCTTTGCATTCTCCAGTAAATCAGGTCTAGCTCCCATCCACGCTGATTCATTGAGGATCTTGCGGACATATGACCCGTCTCGATCACAAAGCTGAGATCCATTGTTAATTTAGCGGTCCGCCCGCAAGATGTATGATAATTACTCGAGATTTATGTTTAGAGGATGAGCTGCAAAGTACTCTGCCATCGTTAAGAGTAAGATGGGACCTGAATAACATTGAGCAGAATGCTTTGGAAAGGAAACAAGGCACGCACCATTTTCTTCAATTATGGAGGCCCGTCGCCTGATATGGTCATCAGCTGGGCTGCGCTACGTGACAAGTAAGTCTACCGACTGTGCGTGTATATGAGGATTGTGTCATTTGACTCGGTCTTGCCCGCAAGGTGCCCGATTATGGTACTCGTGGGAGCCAGAATACTGGGAGCGTCAAGCACCACAGACGCAGTATCTACCTCGTCGTTCTGAACCAACTCCCGGATGGTTTGACCCGTGGAATTGCCGACATTAGAGTGCGGGGACGTCATTGAATGTTCCGTTGACGGGTGCGACCTCCGGCAAGTACTGGAGCGCGGCGTCCGCATCAGAGGTATTAACCCAGGAGGCGATTATGGCAATCACGCCCTGCTCTTGCAAGGAAGTAAAGTTCAAGGTCTTGGCGGACTGCCAGTGAGGATTCGTGAGGTTGCCTGGAGGACGGGTGAATGCTTAGTATCTCTTGTTGAAGAACTACACACCCAGTTCAGGGATGTCCTCGACAGGCACAGAAGATCTACCATTGGGGTACCGTATGCAACAAGCTAAGCCGGGCTGATATAACACACGCACCCGAGAATTCCATATCCGGGTTCGGAATAATTGCGTGTGGGACTGGGGTTGTCAAAAAACATAATGCTTCCGCCTGGAGGGAGCCCGTTCAGATTCAAAGTGCCAGGGTTCGCGGTCTGGTTATCGAACAAGCCGTAGGTACCAGCATCGTGCACCGGAGCAGTGCGACCTTGTAAACCAGAATTGCCAGAATATGGCCAATAGCCGGTGGTTGGAAGCCCTAATGTAGTGCCATTCTTGAGCTTGAGACTCAGCGACCACCATCTGGGATCCCATCTTCGATTGAGATGTCGAGTCAGCATTGGTTTCGATACAACGGATAACATTGACAACCACCTGTAGAAGGTGTGATTCAAAGTGTCCACCGTTAAACCGGCAATTTGCATAGACGCTGCGACAATGGACGTGAGGGTGTTGTGATTTTCATTTCCAGCTTCGGGGACTCAGTGAAAGAAACAGAAAACAGGGAATTCGCGTACTCCAGCGTGGTCCTCGCAGATTGGTTTGGAAAAGGCGATCTTGGAAAAGCTGCTGACTGGCTTGATCGAGACATGGCAATTGCTCCTTCTGTGCGGCAAATGTAGCTGCAAAGAAAGATGACACAATGGTAGCCCAGAGCATTTAAGCGGTGAAAGCTTTACACACATGGGGTCGGGAGCCGACCTTTTTAACTGAGGCCCGTCATCTTGCCGAAGCTCAGTTGCTCACATGACCGGGACATGAGACCTCGAGGACTGCAAGGGCATTTGTAGAACTGTTAGTATTACGGTCAAGGTTCGGCCCAAGTTCGAAGCCTCATGGCCCATGGCAGGCACGAGTGATGCCGCAGCTGATGGCTTGCCGATAGACTTCGGCGGACCATTTCCACTTTTCCAGAACCAATCCTTATTTCGACATCTCAAGTCATACCGCAGCTTCAACGCAACGTTTCAACGTTCAACCTTCACAATCGCGATCGGACACAACGTACACAGACTCCGTACATAGACGCCACGAAATTTCATACCATATTATGCGGAAGACAGAATTTCAACAACCGCTGCGGACCCGGCGGGTGCGAATCGGCCCGAGCCGCACAAGAGTCGTCGTTCGTCCGTGATTGAGCGCGATAGGAAACTGGCCTCGAGAGGGCTCGTCTCGTTCCTTTCTCTTGGTGCCGTGCGCTAATTGCCAGTCGCTTCCGAATCCGGGTTGCGGCATCCCTCGAGGAGCGGATTGGCGGTTCTTGCCTCTTGGGAGCATTTGCTCGTTTGGACGAGAATGTATCCGGTGAACACTCTGCTGGGAAGATATCCTCCTACGAAGAACAATGTCATCGAGTGTTTGATCAGCCTGAAGTAACAAGCACTTGCCTCGATTTCAAGATCACTGTCAGTGCAAGAACTTGTAGCGACTCGTTTTTGGCGGTTTCCAGCTCGCACTTCATCCACCTCCTGCACCAGTCTGTCAATTTCCTGCTGTAAAGCTTGTATTTTCTGTTTTTGCGTCGAGCGCTGCAAATATTCAGACGGCATTTGTGCACTTCGAAATCGAATTACTCACGTCCTCCGAATTGCGTTCGAGAAGGCCTTTCAGCCGTCGGGTCTCATTCTGCGCAGCAGCATGTGCGGTCTCTAGCTGCCCTCGCAGATCCAAGACTTGCATCTTGCCCTTCTCCGCCAACTCCAGCGCGAGGTCCCGTTCTGAATTTGCCTTGTGTAACTCCCTCTTCAAATCTCGAATTTCAGCTCGCAGGATTGCCACCTCGCCGCCAGCGTTGTGGCCAGCTCCGCTTGCGCCTCCAACTGGGACATCTTTTCCTGCTCTTGCTTGAGCATCGCAATTTGAGCATGCTGAGTTTTCGCCCGCGTGAATATCGGTATGATTCGCTTGTTAAAGTCTTCAATCGCAGCGAGGAGTGCGGACTGTGAACATGGATTGGTGCTTATGAGACTATCAAAGAGAGGTGGAGACTTGCAACTTCCTCTCGGTGGAGATGGGGCTGCTCCGCCACGTGCCTCAGCTTTTTCTCTGCCTTTTTCACGCTGACCACTGGCGATTCGTGATCCATGCGGCGTATCCCGTCGGCGACGACACTTTCGAGTGGTCGGGAGGCAACAATGTTGAGATAGATTGGCTGTGCGTCACCTTCGGCAATGGGTGCGCGACACTGGGGGCAAACCGCGCGTAAACGAGGCATGCGTTGCACTTCATTTGTACACGTCAAGCAGTAACAATGTCCTATAGACACGTTCAGAGGGAACCGTAGAATCAGAACAAACATACGACATTACCGCAAGCGAGACGTCGAAAAGTCTGCAACGGGAAAAATCGGACAAGCAGACGGAGCAGTGGCATCGAACATGGCGACCAGAAGCAGACGCGGGCTGTCACATCACGTGTTAGGCTATCACTCAACTGTCACTGACATTCTTCCGAGTCGAAATTTACCAAGTACATGATGTACCAACTACGTTAAATATTGGTGCCATATTCTTTTCGCAGGCAAGGTCTTAGCTGGCAGGCTCAACACTTCCGAGTCTGTTAGACTCCAGAAAA
>QVIE01002187.1:0-27733 GCA_013387415.1 Panellus pusillus | reverse complement strand
ATTTATTCGGCCGCAAGTTTTTTTTCATGCCGCAAGTTTTTTGAGTGATTTGGCCAGTATGCCGCAAGTTTTACGTCCTTTCGCCTTTCTGAAAAATAGTTGCGGACAAACATGTTTGCCGCAACTTTTTTTTTGAGTGCCGCAACTTTTTTTTTCGAATCCGCAACTTTTTTATTTTATTTCAAGTACCGCAACTTTTTTTTCGAGGCCGCAACTTTTTTTTTCAGTGCCACAACTTTTTTTATCCTGGGGAGCAGCAGCATTCCCCGGGCAGCCCTACACTGGGCATTCCACCTCCAAATTACTTATTGACTCATTGCACACTATCAAGCATTAAATTCGAGACTCGACTCAGTTCCTGTATGCAGCCAGAATGAACATACGACTCTATACCTAAGTAGTGATGTGCTAAGACTCGAGCTACTAGGTGCGGCGGCGCCGTGGCACGACAAGTGGCACTAGGAGATGAAGGAGATCTGAACTAGAAGGATCTCAGTACAGGGCGACATGCTGTAGCTCGGACGGCGAGCTTTCAGTACCACATGTTGAACACCATACTGGTGTTCGACATGATCAAATTCGCTAGTAGGGAGCCCGGAGCACTGAGCTAGAACTTTTGATCTTAGCAATGAGTGTGCAGAAAGAAGACCAGTAAGCATAGTACCTGCCAGGCCAAGTGAACATGAGGGAGGAAAAGTCGACAACCTTCTGGAATCAGAATCTGTTTGAGTGGCCCAGTGTATAAGTGACTGCCATGCTGCAATTGTAGTGAGTCCATTCATAATAAGCCCTGTCTCGAGGGGTTCAGGCACGGTGGAAGAACAGCATCGGGCCGAGGAACCCGCACTTGCGATGGAGGGATCACTGACCAGTGACCAAACGGCGGTTTGGCCCTTCGAAATCACAAGATTCCCACGGTTGAAACATTGCCGGCGCATTGCCATCTCATCGGCTAGCCTAACTCACGGTTGAGTCTTGATGCATCACTAGGCATGAAGTCACTTGCTCATTCCGGCTGTATACAGGAACTGAGTCTTGAATTTGGATGCTTGATCGGGTACAATGAGTCAATGACTAAGTAATTTGGAGGTGGAATGCCTGTAGGGCTGCCCGGAGAATGCTGCCGCTCCCCAGAATAAAAAAAGTGTGGAACTGAAAAAAAAAAGTTGCGGCACTTGAAAAAAAAAAAGTCTTGCTCTCAGATCCGCTCCTTGCAAAATGTACTCAAGCGGATTGGAATTGTAGTTTGAACGGTGTCGAGGATATCTACAAGTAACGAAATAAAACAACAACAGCATTACTTTGTGGGTGTGGACGGTGGCGGGCACACCTCCGGATCGCAACCGATGGGATGTCGAAGCTGAACCCCGGCGGTTACTATGCTGTTGTCTGATCTAATCTTCCAGAGAGTCAGTAGGTGTGGGCGGGTGGGTGAGAAGAAGTTGGCGGATCAGCTAGTTGATGAGTTGGCGAGCTTGAGGAAGATGTCGGAGTGCGGATGAGGGTTCGGGTCAAGGGCACACCTATCATCCGCACTCCTCTGTCACAAGATCACGCATCATTCGTCGGCAAGCTCCGCTCGATGCTCCCATCTTGCTCTCAGATCCGCTCCTTGCAAAATGTACTCAAGCGGATTGGAATTGTAGTTTGAACGGTGTCGAGGATATCTACAAGTAACGAAATAAAACAACAACAGCATTACTTTGTGGGTGTGGACGGTGGCGGGCACACCTCCGGATCGCAACCGATGGGATGTCGAAGCTGAACCCAAGAAGAGCAGCCCAGACGAGCCATGCCATCGGCTAACCCAAAGCGAAAGGCGGCTCGAATATCTATTTCGGTGTATCGATAAATTCAGCATGAAGGGGCGCAAGATCCTCGAGTGATCGCCAGTATCTAAGAAAGGCGTCGGATGACCATCGCCCCATCGCCTTCACGACGTCTGGTGCTACTCCGGCCAACAACAATTCCGTCGTCCCCCAATACGAAAGCTATGACCCGTTGTACGTGGGAGACCGCGTGTTCCCCAGATTTGATTGCACCGATCCAAAAACTTCGATTTCGTTAGAACGACCGATCCGGACGGCGTGGCGTAAGTGAAAAGAGGGTCCGTATCGGCACATCGATTTGCAGCCAGATGCATTTCGAGAGCAACCCGTGGGTCCAAAGGCTTCGACTGTGAAACCAAGACAATATCCTCGCCTCCGGCCTTCCGTTTTGTGCGTGGTAGATGGAGATTGGTGGCGCGGTTGTTGCGGGAGGAATTGGTAACATGACGTCGAGTTGGTAAGTATTGGCAGGCTGACCGAGAGGAAGATTTGGGCAGTAATTCTCCGAGACGGCACTGGCCCCAGAATGCAGTGCATGCAGCAGCGAAGATGGCAACATCTCTGCTATCGGAAAAGTCCAGCCCATCGAATAACATCCGCAGCATGGATGCGCGAATCGGGGGCCTGGGGGGCGCTTCGAAGAATCGGGGGCTAGATTTTCGACGCCATTCAGCACATATTGAAGCCGTAAACTTCCATTCCAAGCTGCGTCCTGCGCGACGTGCCATGCTTTCAGGGCAGCAATGTTGTTACGTGCTGTGGAGCCGGCGTGGATCCCGGCACTCGATGCGGCGAAGGCACATAACACGAACTCGTCCGCGGGAAGTTGGAGCCTGTCGGGAACTCCTTCCTCTTTGCAGAAAGCGAGATATCGATCTACCACGCTGCCGTAGTTCGCGAGTGTTGCGCTTGACCAGCCGTGTCGTAGCGCTAGCTCTACAGAGTCGATCACCCGGTGTGAAAGGTTTGTATCATTAATGTTACTAGGAAGTCGTGTTTGTGCGCGAAATTCTTGGAAAATGCGAGGGGTGGAAAGCTGCTTGTGGACCGGGTGCACAACTTTGACTGCCTTCCGTAATGCCGTGGAATGGCCATGCACGGTGGGAGAAGTGGGAGAAGTGAGGATACGAGGGGAAGAGGCAACCTTCGGGCTGTGTACAAGGGCGAACTCGACGGGAAATAGCCTGGGGACAGGACAGGGTTATCGGTGCGCATGGTGGATGACAAGTCAGCCGTTTGTTTGCTCGTGCAATGTGTACAAACAAGCGGAACGTCAATAAGCGAATTGGAGATAGGTATATATACAATATGTAGACTAGTTAGCGCCGCAATGCGACGAATCCGTTGAATATTGTAATTATATCTGGCAATGTAGGAATGGTTTCAAACAGAAAGGAAGTTTAAAGGTTGAAGGGTTGCGACGGAGCTCTGGCACGGGTAAACTCGCGACGGCTTGTCGGCTAGATTGAGGAGAGAAGGGACATATAGGGAGGTGATCCAAAGGGAATGAGAGCGCATCAAGGCGACGATACGACGAAGAACTCGATTTTGTTCGGGGTTTCGGGCTTTCCCGCTCGCTAGTGCGCCGATTACGCCCTCGTTATCGGAGCGAATCTGAAAGTGGGTATCAGAATAACCGCGGTGGATCGCGAGACGAAGGCCGAGTTCCACAGCCACCATCTCAAGCCAACCGATTCCGCGTTCGTTGGATGACCAACCGGGTTGGAGTTTCCACGATTGCCAAAAGCCGTCGAAAACGACGCCGACTCCCCATGATGTTGATGCGTCAACCCAGAACTCCACGGGCGAGACTGTAGGAGGTTTGACGAGTGTGGAGCCACAGAATTCGCCTGACAGTTCAGCCCTCCACCACGCTATATCCTCGAGGGTAGAGGTGTTCGGCTTCCGGCGAAGAAAGGGGGAGGCTGAGGCGGGGAAGGAAGAAACAAATTTGGAAATGGAAGGAAGGCGAGAGCGCCCGTCAGGAAGCGCGAGGGAGCAATGCACGAGTGTTCCGAGAACAGATTCGGCTTCGTCCCGCGTAAACTTAGCCTCGTGTACCCACGACGCAAGCTTGTCGAGGTAACGAAGCTTCTTTTCGACTGGAATCTGAATGGTCTTGTTAGCCAAATCCCATTGAAAACCAATGTATCTGAACGTGGTGGCGAAATCCCGAGTCTTGGACTCTTTCCACGGCCAACCCAAGACTTTCGCCAGTGCGTAGATGTTGTCAATACTATACGAGAAAGTAGGGGGATCACAAGATGTTGGATAACGAAAGAAGACGAAGTCGTCGACCCATTTCTTGAGGGGCCGATATCGTTCGCACGGTAGAGTGCTGAGATTGCGTCTGCGAGGCGCCCGAAAACGCCGCCCGAGCTAGCGGCACCGAAAGGGCAAACATGATCTAGATAGAAAAGGTCTCGCCAGTGGATGACGAAGAAGGGCTGTTGTGAGGGATGAATTGGACAACGTCGATATGCCGCGTCAACATCCAGCGTCGCAGCTTCTGTGTCCGGAGGGGCGTCCATGACTAGCAGTGCAACTTCGGAGAAGGTGCCCCACTCGCACGGGAAGTCGTCTGAATTGATTTCGGAGTTAACAGACGAGCGCGTAGTGTCGTTGCGAGGGAAGGAGAAGTCTTGAATGATGCGGAATTCGTCTGGGAACCGGCCTTCGGAACAGTACCTAGTGGCGATGTTCGGAATGGCCCAATTAACTGTTCTAAACGGTCACGCGAGAAAGGCCCTGTATAACGGCGCCCCTCGCGCTCCTTATTAATATACTTGTCGATGACATGCGGGTGCGCCCGCGCGGAGGAGTGATTTGGCGGGGTATAAGTATCCGAGACAGTTGAATGGATGCCCATATGAAACCTTCCCGAAGCCAGCGGGAATGTCGGCAAAAATGTGATAGATACCAGCGGCGCGAAGCGCCGTTTCCCACTCGTCCGGCAAGAGGGGTGTAACGATGGGGAAAATTCACAAAGCGGGGCAGTTTTGGGCGCAGTGGACACCGTCCCGCGCTCCACACAATGAGCACCAATGTTTACCGCTGGCGCAACTCGGTCCGTTGGCACAGCCTCGAAACCCGTTGTACGAGGCAGTAAGCGGTTCCGTTGCGATCGCGACGCGCTCCGGGCTGGCCGGCGACGAGGACGGCAGTCTTGCCGTTGACGAGGTTGCGGGCATTACATGAACGAGATTTGTGATAAGGTTCGTCGGAGCCGCAAATGAAACAGCGAAATCGCTGGGAACGAAAGGAGTGGGGGTTAGAAGGGACGACCTTGAACCGACGGGAAAGGATGAGGCAGAATACGGGGGCTGGCGAGGGTTCGGGAAAACTGTTGGGCGGGTAGCTTGCCCTGAAGGCGCTGTTCTACGGCCGCAATCGCGCGGTTCGCAATGTGATTAGCCTCGACCTGGTTCCAGACGCAAATGAAAAATGGAGGAGTCGAGAGCCTCGTGGCAGGAACGGCGACGAATGGTAGAGTCTACTCGAGCCATGCCGGCCAGTTCATCCCGCGGTTGGGTTGCTGAATGATATGTTGGAAGTGTGCGAACCACGACGGTACTCGTCGGGAAGATAAGCATCGATGAGCTGCAGGAGGCGACCCTGAGCTTCGAACCACTCTTCAAAGGACAAAGACAGCTCGGGTTCAAAGGGGAGATCCTTTGCCACAGTGAGAATTGTGCCACCCGATTTGTCCAAGGTCAAGAGATCATTCAGCTCCTTCGTCGAGGTGCGATTGGTGAAAGAACAGTATTTGTCCGTGAGGTACTGAAACGGAACGTGAGTCTTCCACCCGTCGGCGAATTTCTTCCGAATAGGTTCGGGGATCAGAGCCCCAGCGCCGGAGGCGACAAGACCCGTGACCCGAGCTGGACGCCCGCGATTGGCAGGGGCGGCAGCGGTTGTCTCATGGATCTGCGCATTGTCGTTCTCACGACCTGATGGAAATGGGAAGATGAGCATTGAGCGCACATGAAGTAAAGGCAGAATGTTGAAACATGATAACAAAAGGGCAAAGGGTCGAACACTCGTTCAAACACAGATGTAACAGGCACAGACCACGCGAAATAAATCAGACCAGGAGCGCTAAATGCGCGCAACAAAACGAAATTCGCAAGGCACCCGATGCACAACCAAAACCCAAAACGGTCAGAATCAACGTCCAATCTGGCCTCAAAAGACGCCCAAGCACGATCCAATTCAAAATTCAAAATTCAAAGGCACCAAATGCGCGAAACAAAACGGAATTCGAAAGGCGCCGAATCCGCAATCAAATAATCATCACCAAAAGTTCCAAAACAATGTCCCATCCAGACTCGAAAGGCGCTAAGGCGCGAACCAAATCAAAATTCAAAAGACGCCAAATGCGCGATAAGGTTTTGAAAGCAGCACAACAAAGTGCCCGTGAAGATAAAACAAGAAGTAAGGTGAATGAGTAAACTCACCGTTTCCGAAGACGGTCCCGATAACCTGATTGAGAGCTTGGTCCGGCAGGTTCTGGAGGAGCTGAATGCGGGCAGCACGGTCCAGGGCGGGAGACGGAGGGGAAGTGGGCGCGGGCTCGATGCTTCCCTCGCGGTCGGAACTGTTATCGGAGGGTGTATCCGGTGCAACGCCCTCCCAGGGGGGCGGGTGGGGGTATGGACACGTTTGGCCCAAGCGGTCCGTTGGGCCGGTGAGAACAGGTGCCGATAGTTGTCATTATCTATAAAGTGAAGATTCTGACCGAGAAAGCCTTTGATGCGAGAACGAAGTTGGGTAACGGAACCCGCAGTGTCGAGGTCGAAGCAAGCCGCCGCGGATAGGAGTTCCTTCCGGTTAAGCCCGGAGACTGTCTTGGTGAATCGAGGCATCGTGTGTGTGTGACAGTGAGAAGGGATTATGAGAAGAAGTTGGCGGATCAGCTAGTTGATGAGTTGGCGAGCTTGAGGAAGATGTCGGAGTGCGGATGAGGGTTCGGGTCAAGGGGCACACCTATCATCCGCACTCCTCTGTCACAAGATCACGCATCATTCGTCGGCAAGCTCCGCTCGATGCTCCCATTGCGGCATTCGAAAAAAAAGTTGCGGCACTCAAAAAAAAGTTGCGGCAAACATGTTTGTCCGCAACTATTTTTCAGAAAGGCGAAAGGACGTAAAACTTGCGGCATACTGGCCAAATCACTCAAAAAACTTGCGGCACAAAAAAAAAACTTGCGGCCGAATAAATGTGCATTTGGACACTCATAGAAGAGACTGACGTTGCTGTGAAGGAATGAACATCTTCTTGAAGTTTGAAGTAGGGATGAACCGAGTAATTGTAATTGTTGTCCCGGTGGCAAGCACTCTGCGGAACACATCCCGAGATTCAGCGCGATATCTGTATTTTTAACTCGGACCGTTTATGCAAAGGACTGAAACAGGCGCTCGTCCCGGGATTACTGGATGGGGGTGAAAAGATGTGTCTGCGCGGACCGCATAGCTATGATCCGCACCGGCCATAAAGGGAAGGCATGGGAAACGGATCGGGAGAGAAGAGCCAAAGTTTGAGAATGAGGCGGGGTCCACGAGGACGTTGGATCGAGAGGAGAGTCGGAAATGAAGGACTGCTAAGCACGTTCTGGAGGCATCGATCTGGCAGAACCAAACACACCGGTCACACAAACGCCGTGGTCTGGCACTGATCTTCTGCGCGCCGGGCTGGGCCTAATCTGTGAGTCTCTTGTGCACACGGTGGCTGGATGGTCTGACGATGTGACAGAAACTGGGATGCCGTCTTTAGCTCCTTCCGGCTGCTAGCCTCGTGGAGGCGTGGAGTCTCGTGAATTTCGTGCGCAGCAGTATTTGGTATTGACTTTGCACGGGAAAAGGTCTCCGCAGACCATCGCCATGATCTGCGCCATAGGATGCGGCTAGGACGCAGTTCGCGCGCCACGACAGGCCAGGTTCGAGGGAGTATGTGTGTCCTGATCATGAGACACGGAGCATAGAAAGAGTTCTGAAAGACCAGCGCTTCAATGGATATGACATACTGACAAACGGACGTCGGGACGAAGAGGGACGAAGAGAGGACCAACGATGTCACCTCGCAGTGACATCACGCGCCAACTCAGGTCACAACTTCCACCGAATGGCGCCGTCGTCGCTGCTCTCGATACCCGCAGAGCTCCTCCTCGCCATCGCCAGGAGCATCGACGATGAGGCTTCTCTGCGCAGCTTCTCCCTCACTTGCAAGCTCGCCCGTCTGCTGGCCGAGACTATCTTATACGACACAATTCGGGTCACCACCGGCTTGCAAGCGTCGCGCCTCGTCGAATCCCTACAGCGTCAGCAGACGCTAGCGCGCACGGAACTCGTTAAAAAGCTGGAAGTGCTTCCTGAGTACGACGGTTCGCAAGGTATCGAAGTGCTCACTCCGCTTGTCGGGAGGATGACACAGCTGCGCACACTATCGATGGAGAGCCCGTTCAACTCGGACGCGAACTATGGTCGCTGGGACTCCAATGAGTCTTCGTGGGAAATACTCATACAAGGCTACCGTACGCTTTTTCATGATGCCAGTCGCGGCATTGGCCTACAGAACCTCAAGAGTCGTGAGTTCTTGGGCATTGTTTCGGTTGGCATGTGCTCAAGGGCTGCAGTGACAATCCACTGGTCTGACTCAGCCAACGGTCTCTGGTTCTTTACATCGACCTTGCTCATGATGCTTTGGATGCATTCGCCGGCACCACGCCTTTAACGCATCTCGAACTGATCGAGTGTTTTGTCACTCGAAAGACACTACTGGCCATCCTAGCGCTCCCGCGTGCGCTGCGCTCATGCCGTCTAGGAATTTTGCGCGACCACAAATCCAGCTACTGCGAAGAGGCCCACGGAGCCTCGCTGGGCGAACAACTCACAGCTGTCCGTCAGCAGCACCACTCGCTGCAGAGACTAGTATGGTCAGACGAAGACCAAGCCTATAAAGTTGACATCCGTCGGGTGCCTAGCGCTTCTGGACGCGGTCTAAACAATTTCACTGAACTTCGCACTTTAAGTCTGGACGTCCCATGCGCGGTAATCTCTTCCGTCCTCCTCTCCAAGCACGCGCCGCCTGACCTCAGTCGCTTACGTATCATCTGCCGCGACGGCAGGGACGTTTTTGATTTTGAGAACGACCTCTCCATCGGCAGCCTGATCCCAGGTGTACCACCACCCGCGGTGCTGCATCAGCGTCTCCCCGTGCTTCGTCACCTTGATCTCATTCTCTCGCCCAATAGCCGCGGAGCTCTCCTGGACAGCTCGGATCGTCGAGAGCGAATCAAACGTCTTGGGGAGGACTTTCGCGCACACGGCGTCAACCTGACCATATTCTCCGTTAACACATATTCTAGGATGCCTAGGCCTCCGTCCAACCGTCACGCCCCGCGCGAGGATGTCATGTATCGCGCTGAGGATGGTTGGTTTGCTCCGCCGCTGGCTGTCGAGTAGGTTCGAGCGATGCTATCCTACATATATGTACATGTCCACTGTGTGTTACTTGCCGTCTTTTGGTTGGACCTGCTCGTCGCCAACGTTTCTTACGTCTGGATCTCATTTTATCTGTTCTCCGCCCGCTGGAGGACCGGGTAAGATTGGAACAGGCGCAGTGTAAGTATGCAAATGCCAAACACCTGAAGGCATTATTCACTCCGGTCCGAGTTCCGCGTTTCCGTTGCAGTCGCCTACATACATGATGCAGATTGAGTTCGCACCGGATGGGTGGCTTTTGCAGAAGCAACTCCGGTGTCTGCGTCAACATGGACTGGAAGCTCGGAGCTAGAGTCTCAGCAGTTGAATCAATATGGTTCCGACTGTGGTACAGACCTACCAAGTCGTCTTTCGCAGGTGAATTATTGTATATGTGCAAATTCGACCAAGTGTATCTAGTAGAATTCCAGTGCGCAAGGGCAATTCTGGCTTATTTAGCTGGAAGATGTATTCTCTTGACGTAGTTCATCGCTATGGTGTTTGCCACAGAGGACCAGAGACCCTCTCGACGATTTATGTGAGTTTGAGCTGTGAATCTACGCGTCGGCAGGATCATGAAGGAAGGTGGGCTGGTATACGAGGGAGGGGACGCTTCCGCTGGAACGTTGACGGGCCTTCTGCATTCGTGATAAACAGTAAACTATGGAAATGCCGGCGATCAGTGTCCCGCGTGTGCGAATGCAGGACGACGACGATTCCGATCGCTAGGTGCGCGTATGTTCGAACTTGGACACTCACGAATGACGAGTGGGAAGGAAGGCCAGAAAGGTATCATGTATGAACTAGGATGGATGAATAGCGGGGCATTTGGAGGGGAATGATTTCGCACCTCCCGTGCAACACGGCAGCGAGCGGAGCTTGAGTAGAGTGGATATACGCGCACGCTGAGGGCACCCGTAATAATGGCCCGCTAATAATCCGGATTCCGGAACGTCGTGAGATTACATCGGTGCGACGGGACGTGGCCATGGATATCGGTGTGCATTTCAGAGGCTGAAGAGAGTTTTGAATCGATGGGCATGATACGGCAGATTATCGCTGACTGAGACCAGTACTTGGCCCATGTCGCACAGATTCCCGAAATAGTGGCTGAGAGCATAGCATGGGCAAAAAAGACGTATTCGGGGAACCAGAGGTAGACTAACATAATTGCTGTAAAGGAATGGACATTTTCTTGGAGTTCGAAGTAGGATTACCTGAGAGACTTGGAATTGAATTTCGCCCCTCTGCAGAAAAGGTGCGTTGCCCACCGAGGAACACGATCCCGAGATAATCGATCTAGCGCGATTATCTGTGATTCAAAGTCGAACTGGCGCTCGTCGCTCGTCCCGAGATCACTTACCGGTTGGCGGTGGAGAGATGTGGCGTCCGAGTTTTCGCGATGGCAGCCCCGCCACGGTCGTTTTTCAGCTGAATGAGCTGGATCGACCCTGGTCCCGGTGAACGTGGCTGGGAGATGATTTAGGTGGTCGTTCGGTTGGATGTAGCCGTAGCAGGGGCGAAAAAAGACGTATTAGGTGATTCAGACAGTGACATGGGCGAGAGAGACGTATGTATTCATCCGGGGACCGGAAGGAGACTGATCATGACGGTGCTGTGGAGGTCAAGGAATAAGTAAGTAGACATTTCCTTGCAGTTTGAAGTAGGGATTATTACATACTCGAGAGATCGTGATTTACTCTTGTGTCCCGACCCGGTGGGGTGGCGAGCGCTCTGCGCGATCATGCGTATAAAAAAAAATCTGACTCGGGCTCGGGCTCAGCGTCCGTTTATGCGTTTATGCTTTATGCATGCAGGGGACTGAGACAGGCCGGGCGCTCGGCTGAGTAGATATCGATAAGTAGCTGTTCCGCATCGGCCATAGAGGGAGGGAGGACATGCATATGGGAAACGGATCGATCGGGCGGGGAGAGCCAGAGACTGAGGATGAGAGTGAGGCGGATCAAGGGGAATCAGCTGGACAACGACGGTGGGCTGGAAAAATGAGAAATGAAGCTGGTTCGGATCGGAATGTAGCGGGGGAGGGAGCGGGAGCATGGGCGGGAACGACGTACGTAGTCAGTCGGGGGACCGGAAGGAGAAGGAGAAGGAGGGTGACGGTGCTGTGAAGGATTCAGAGTAGACATTTTCTTGAAGGTTGAAGTGGGGAGATTGAGAATTGAATCTTGTCCCGCTGCGGAACGAGGTCTGTTGGCCACCGGGGAACACGATTCCGACGTTTAGCGCGATTATCTGTATTTTAACCTCGGACCGTTTCATGCAGAGGACTGAAACCGGGGCTCGACGTCCCGAGATGCAGGGCGCATGGGCCGGCTACACTTGCAGATATTGTTATTCACAGATATGGATCGGAGCGTCGCGGTTGAATGGCGGTGGAGAGATGTGTCTGCGCGGGCCGCATAAGTAGCTGTTATGCGCGTCGGCCATTAAAGGAAGACATGGGAAACAGAGTCAGATCGGGCGAGAAGAGCGAAAGATTGAGAAGCAGGCTGGGTCCACGAGATGAGAGTCGGAAATGAAGCTAGACATCGGAGCCAAACCCGGACACACAAAGGCCTTGGTCTGGCACTGATCTTCTGCGCGCCGGGCTGGGCCTAATCTGTGAGTGTGTTGTGGATACGGCAGGTGGATGGACTGACGATGTGACAGAAACTGGGATGCCGTCTTCCAAGCGCCCAGAGACCGCCTCGGCTGCGTCGCCCCCGTCTCCCGCCTCCTCCAAGCTGCCGCGCTTCCTGCAATCTCCACTCCAGCGCGATCGCAGCAAATCACTTTCCGTCGATCGCCCGCCATCCGTCGCCTCGTCCACCGCGTCCCACTCCACCTCCCACTCCACCTCCTCCTCCAATCCCAGCACCCGCCGCTTCCTCGGGCTCGGCAAGGAATCCATGAAGGAGCGCGACAGGCAGCGCATCCGCGAGGCCGAGCGCCGCGCGCCCTCCGCCGCCGAGCTGCTCACGCTCCAGGAGGGCGTCCCCACGACCACGACGACCCCCCGAGAGCCCCACGCTGCGCCCATCGCCGCGCAGTCGCACCCATCATCATCATCACCTCGCCCGCCGGCTCTCGCTGTCGCAGAGCACCCCGCCAGACTACGGCGGTGGGGGCAGGGGATGCAGCTGCAGCGCTCGCCGACCGACAGCCCGCTTGCCACGCGCCTCAGCGGCTGGTTCGCGCACCTCGCGGGGAGCACGAGCGATCTGTCGCTCGCGGGCACCGTCTCCGGCGCGCTCAGCCACTCCGCCAGCACCGCTGCTGCGCTGTCCGCCTCCCAGTCGTCGCGCAAAGACGACAAGGGCAACAACAAGACGAGTCTGCTGGATAAGGCGGTAAGGTACCTCCTCGACGGGGACGCTGCGCCCGATCGGAGCCCGGAGGAGATCTGGCTTATGGGAAGGAGGATGGCCGGGTGGAGCGACGCGGACGAGGCGGCGGCCGCACACCATGAGCACGCACAGTGGCCGCCGGCGTTCCACGCGGCGTTCTACGCGCTCGTGTGGTGCACGTACCGCGCGGGGTTCGAGCCCATACGAGACCTGCCGTCGCTCGCGGCGCTCCCGCCGCCGTTGACCTTTCCGTATTCATCGCCGCCGCCGCCGCAGGGGCACTCGCCGAGCCAGAGCGACTCGTCGGAGGGCAGCTCGCGCGTCTCGCATGCCTCCGTCGCGTCTTCACATCTGAGCACGTCTTCGACGGGAACGGGGACGGGGAAGAGGAGGTGGTGGGCGCTGGGCGGGCCGGGCACGAAGGCTGGACGAGCGACGCGGGGGGGGTGCATGCTGCGCACGGCGCAGAGTCTGCTCGCCGAGGCGCTCGTGCGCGTCCGGGGTGCGTGCATTCCATCCATTCTCTCTCTCCTTCTCTTCTCCTTCTCTCTCTTATCGCCGACTGATAAATACTTTTCGTACAGATGTGTCGATACACCCCCCTCACCCGAGCACGCGCGCCTCATCTCGTGGTTCCTCGACGCGCCCGCCGCGCCCTTCGGCGTGCACCGCATGGCGCTCGCGGGCAAGGCGCTCGGCAAGGACGTCGGCATGTGGTTTGGGCCCAGCGCCGCGGCTGGGGCGGTGCGGTGCGTCCTTCTTTTCTTCCTATTTTCTCTCCTTCTTTTCTTTTTTATCGTTTTCGTTGCTTTCGTCTTGTTGTATTAGATGAATGAGAGCTGATGGGGAAGGAACAGGACCCTCGTCGACGCGTTCCCCGCGTGCGGCTCGGCGTGTGCGTCGGCGTCGACGGCGCGCTCTTCCAGACGGACGTCTTCGCCGCCTCTTATTCTTCCACTTCCACTTCCACTTCGTCTTCGCGCCGACACGCGCACGGGCACCACGGGAAGCACACGCGGTGGGGCGATCGACCTGTGTTGGTGCTCCTGGGGATCAGGCTGGGGCTGGAGGGGGTGAATCGGTGTATTATGAGACGATCAAGGTCTGTGGGCTTGTTTTTCTTTCTTTCTATTCGTTCGTTCGTTCGTTCGTTTCCTTTCTTCTTCCTCCCTCATTCCCTCCTTCTTCCCTTCCTCATTCCCTCCTTCTTCCCTTCCTCCTTCCTTCCCTCCGTCCCTCATTCCTCCGTCCCTCCTCCTTCTCCCTTCCTCCCTCTCCGTCCTCCCCTCCCTCCCTCCCTCCCTCC
This sequence comes from Panellus pusillus, assembly GCA_013387415.1. Taxonomy (NCBI): domain Eukaryota; kingdom Fungi; phylum Basidiomycota; class Agaricomycetes; order Agaricales; family Mycenaceae; genus Panellus; species Panellus pusillus. The sequence continues at coordinate 13,773 of QVIE01002187.1, read as the reverse complement.
TTCCTCATTCCTCCCTCCTTCCCTCTTCCTTCTTCCCTCATTCCTCCGTCCTTCCCTCCTTCCTTCCTCCCTCCTCCTTCCCTCCCTCCCTCCTCCCTCCCTCCCTCTCTTAAATCCATCCACATGTGACACATCGGCTAACGACCCCCATCCCAAATAAAGGCACTGTACACCTTCCCCAATCAGCAGGCATCGCAGGCGCCGCCCCGGCTCGTCGTACTACTTCGTCGCCGCGCAGGGAGGGGGGCTGTTTTATCTCGATCCGCACCATTCGAGGGCGGCGGTGCCGTTGAGGGCGTATGTGCCTGGGTCTGGGTTTGGGTTTGGTTTGGGTTTGGTGCGGAAGGGCGAGGGGAGGGGAGGGGAAAGGGAGGGGGTGGGGAAAGGGAAAGGGGAGGGCAGGAGGGAGGGAGAGGAGCCCGGAGGCGTATGTGCGGGGGGAGTATGAGCCCGGGGGCGGGGCGCGCGGGAGTATGAGCCCGGAGCTGCAGCCCGGGTATGGGTATGGGCAGGGGGCAGGCCGCGGGCAAGCGCCGATGACGGAGGACGAGCTCGTGCTGCGGCGCGGGCCTTCCTCATCATCATCAGCATCTTCTGCAGCTAACGAGGACGCGGGGACAGGGACGGGGACGCGGATGTCCCCCGCCGAAGCGGCGCACTACGCGCGCGCGTACAGCGCCGCGGAGCTCGCGACCTTCCACTGCGCGCGCGTGCGCAAGATGCCGCTCGCGGGGCTCGACCCGAGCATGCTCCTCGGCTTTGTGTGTCGGGATGAGGGGAGTGGGGGGATTTGCGGAGGCGGGTGGGCGAGGTGCGTTTTTGTTTTCGTTTGCTGTTTCTGTGAGGAGGGGGAGAGAGCTGACGTGGGGATGTGTGTGTGTGTAGCTCCCGAGGACGATATTTACGATTCAGGACGAGCCGCCGGCGTGGCCTGGCGCGGACGACGACGAGGACGACGCGATGGGGATGGAGAGCGTGTCGGATCCGGAGGAGGTGGAGGTGGAGGCGGACGACGGCGACGTATCCAGCGCGTCACACGCCGTCTCGCACGCGCACGCGCACGCGCATTCGACGTCGTCCCATTCGGCTCGACCGCGAGCAGCAGCGGGGTCGACACGGACGCGCCGCTCACGCCGCTGCGAACGCGCGCTTCGACATTGCGCCGCCGCCGCGCGCCTACCCCGACAACGACGACGACGACGCCGAGGACTTCGTCGACGCCGCGGAGGAGGTGGACATCGAGGACGACTGGGTCGATCCGGTGCCCCCACCTGCGCCGGCGCCGGCGCCGTTACCGCCGCCGCCTGCGATGAAGAAGACCAAGTCGGCGGAGCGGGGAAGGCGAAAAAGGGCAAGGACAAGGACAAGGAGCGCGAGCAGCCGCAGCGCGGGAAGAAGGCGAAGGCTGCTGTCCCGGTGCCCGTGCCCGTGCCCGTGCCCGTGCCGAGCGTGCACTACCCGTTCCCCGTGTCGGTCGAGGACTCGGCGGCGGCGGCGCCGCTCCCGCCGCTGCGCAGCACGCAGCAGCGCATGCACACGGCGCGCGCGCGCGATGGGGGCGCACGCAGAGCGGGGGCGTGCGCGGGATACTCACGGAGGACGCGTAGCGTCGCTTGGGGGAAGGTTTGGAATGCTTCGTTTCTTTATCGTTTTTTCTTTTTTAGCTACAGCTACATGTATCATTTCTGCACGTTTTTTTACATACATACATACCCTGCAAGTATCTATTCTCAATTATATCCCCTCCGGTCGGCGTGCGTGCATGTTGTAGAGCAGAATGGTAGGATATTGGGCCGCGCGGGTACGCCGATTCGATATTTAGGCCCTATAGGCTTATCTTATCTTATCCAATCGCATCTGTGACTGATGCTATCAGGCTCAGTATCAGCCGTCAGTGACACTTTTTCTCGTTTTCCATTCGATCACCTTCGTGGCGTCGTCTCAGGATCTGTTACTTACCCAGACAAAGCAGACATGGTTCGCAGGCTAGAAGGTCCTATTCCGATTCGACCTGTGTCATCGCTATAGATGTACTTCTCACATTTTATAGACATGTTGAATGAAACATATCATGATCATCGACTCTTCGAGCAAACTGTCAGGTCGCTGCCAGGTCAGTCCCCGTCGGCGTCAGTGTCAGGACCAAGATACGTGTGACCGGCGCGATCCTCGATGTTCTTGTTTTCCAAGTCTCTTCGCACACGCCCCGTCAGCCGCCCACCAAAACAAGGGAACCAAGGGCAGCACGAGCAAGAACAAGAGCGTCATGGACGACTTGACCCAGTTTGTGCGGGCGATGGAACGGAAACTCGATGCCGAGGTGGCGTTTTTGACCGACGATCCCACGGAGGTGGAACAGTGCGTCGCGTTGATCACCACCACCTTCCGCGAGCGCGAGCCGATAATGTCTGCGCTGCTCAATTTGGGGGACAGCGTGTCCGCGGCGGGATCGTATCATCGCTGCGCACCTTCTGCAAAGAGGTTGTGGAGCAAGCCGCAAAGGCCGGCCTGACCACGATGATCAGAGCGCACGGCGAGGTGAAAGCCGTATGCATCATAGTTCCCTACGACTCGGACCATGGACCGTCATTGCCGGGGATGGAGCCGGCGTTTGATGTGCTGGAACGCCTGGCACCGCGTACGACAAGTATTGCAATATGAGTGGTGGTGCGGTGCGCGGAGACAAGACCATTGACTTGCTGCTCGGAGCTACGGCCGAGGACTTCCAGGGGAGAGCGCCACCGAGCTGGCGTTCGTGTTGGGCGCTCTCAGGGCGAAGGAGCGTGGTTACAATCACTGCATCTCAACGGCTACCAGTCACTCCGCGGCACTCCTCGCAAGGCAGAACTTCAAGGTGCTCGACGAGGTGGACTATAAAACGTACACTTTCCGGGGAACCAAGCCCTTCGAGGGCATTCGAGACTTCAAGTCTGCGAAGCTCATGTATCGCTCGCTGGCCGACTTTGATTTCTCCGGGTTCAAGTCTCTCCATCCGAACCCGAAGCTCTGATGTACGTTCTCAACGGTACAGCGAAGAGCTAACACTGTTTCTCACAACATTTCATACCAGATGCTCCACGGACACGCTTTGCACCTGAACCGGCGCAGTACTTATCGACAGTAAGGGGAAGATATAAGAGACGATGCATGGATTGTTCCCATAGCCGAGGAATACTCGAGAAGCAGTATGTGTTGTGAAAAGAGAAGATTGAGATGAGAATATCGGGTCGTTGCCTGGTTGTTACTTTGCGGGACCAAACGGGATTCCGTGAGTGGCTCGTGACGTGCTCTCTATTGATCACGACTCGTTCCTCGAGTAATTCAACATCAATTCCTCCATCCTGTATCCCAAAGTCCCAGGTGCTTGTACTCAAGGCGAGATCCATCCAAACGATTTTCTCGAGCTTCTTCGAGTCGACGGTGCCGAAAAACACAGACATGAATCAAAGGTGTCAAAATTGAGATACGCGCGACCACAGCCAATGCGGGTGTGGCTGCCGAAGCTTCTGCCGGTGTGGTCCACACTGTTCCGGGAACAAAGTTTCCACTAAAAACGGAACAACGCCCCACAAAAAAAAAAAAAAAAAAAGAGATACGCGCGACCTTGCCCGGCGAGCTGCACGGGCGATCATATTTCGATTCGATCCTGTGTCATCGCTATCGATGTACTTCTCACATTTTATAGACATGTTGAATGAAAATAATTGAAACATATCATGATCATCGACTCTTCGAGCAACTTCTGTCAGGTCGCTGCCAGGTCAGGTCCCGTCGGCGTCAGTGTCAAGACCAAAATGTGTGTGAAAGGGGTGCTCAATTCTTAGCCCGTCTCCCCGTTCCCCGTTTCCCGTCTTGTTCTTTTCCTCGGATCACTTGCGGAACAAAGATACGTAGCGGAGAAATCAGATTCGTGTCTGATGGAAATTTGATCCGAGCAATTGAAAAAAGACGGGGAACGGGGAACGGGGAGACGGGCTAAGAATTGCCCCTACCACCCGGCGCGATCCTCGATGTCACGGTTGTTGTTTTTCAAGTCTCTTCGCACACGCCCCGTCAGCGCCCACCAACAAGGGCGAACACAACCCAGGGCAGCACGAGCAAGAACGCGAGCGTCATGGACGAGTTGACCCAGTTTGTGCGGGCGATGGAACGGAAACTCGATGCCGAGGTGGCGTTTCTGACCGACAATCCCACGGAGGTGGAACAGTGCGTCGCCTTGATCACCGCCACCTTCAGCGAGCGCGAGCCGATAACGATTGCGCTGCTCAACTCTGGGGACAGCGCTTCCGCGGCGGAGATCCTATCATCGCTGCGCACCTTCTGCAAGAGGTTGTGGAGCACGCCGCGAAGGCTGGCCTGACCACGATGATCAGAGCGCACGGCGAGGTGAAAGCCGTATGCATCATAGTTCCCTACGATTCGGACCATGGACCGTCATTGCGGGGATGGAGCCGGCGTTTGATCTGCGGGAACGCCTGGGCACCGCGTACGACAAGTATTGCGATATGAGTGGTGGCGCGGTGCGTGGCGACAAGACCATTGACTTGCGGCTCGGAGCTACGGCGGAGGACTTCCAGGGAAGAGCGCCACCGAGCTGGCGGTCGTGTTGGGCGCCCTCAAGGCAAAGGAGCGTGGTTTCAGTCACTGCATCTCAACGGCTACCAGTAACTCCGCGACACTCCTGGCAAGGCATAACTTCAAGGTGCTCGACGAGGTGGACTATAAAACGTACACGTTTCAGGGAACCAAGCCCTTGGAGGTATTCGGGACTTCAAGTCTGCCAAGCTCATGTATCGCTCGCTGGCTGACTTTGATTTCTCCGGGCTCAAGTCTCTCCATCCGAACCTGAAGCTCTGATGTACGTTCTCAACGGTACAGTCAAAAGAGCTACCACTGTTTCTCACAACATTTCATTTGCGCACCAGATGCTCCACGGACACGCTTTGCACTTGAACCGGCGCGGTACTTGTCGACAGCAAGGGGAAGACATAAGAGACGATGCATGGATTGTTCCCATAGCCGAGAAATACTCGAGAAGCAGTATGTTTTGTGAAAAGAGAAGATTGAGATGAGAATATCGGGTCGTTGCCTGGTTGTTACTTTGCGGGATAGGGCTGGGTTTTTAATTCCTGGGCAATTCAAACCGGTTTTGAAAGTGGCAACCCAGAAAGAGGTGTTTATAAACAGGTTTTTAATTTGTACAGCCGGATTAGTCAAAATTCCGTTTTTTTTGGCGCCCCCGTCAATCTAACTGCAATTGCTAGGCATTCGCACTTGTCCATAACTGTCCCCAACCTCTCCTCGACATCACGAGCAGAACACAGTGATATCATTGCGAAGATCACTGACACAAAAGGCAATATCACTCATCTGCGCAACACTTGGGACATCAAACCATGCAGAATTCCCCGGCGAGGAGGAATATACTGTATTGTTAGCTTCCTCCATAGCAGCAAGCCCCTCAATGGATGCCTCCGACATGCGCCCAGGTCCGCTGTGGCATCACGTTACCTCAATCAAAAACAGGCCTCTGGCGGATCATCTGAAAACCGTGTTTATAAACACCTGTTTACAAACATGTTTTAAAAACTGACTTATAAACCCAGCCCTATTGCGGACCAAACGGGATTCCGTGAGTGGCTCGTGACGTGCTCTCTATTGATCACGACTCGTTCCTCGAGTAATTCAACATCAATTCCTCCATTCTGTATCCCAAAGTCCCAGGTGCTTGTACTCAAGGCGAGATCCATCCAAACGATTTTCTCGAGCTTCTTCGAGTCGACGGTGCCGAAAAACACAGACATGAATCAAAGGTGCCAAAATTAAGATACGCGCGACCTTGCCCGGCGAGCTGCACGGGCGATCATCTTTTGTGCTTTCGCATGAACGGCGGCGGCATGGAGTGTCGGACTGGACGGCGCGCTTGAGGCCAGAGGGAGGGCCCCGAGGTGCGCAAACGGCAGGATGTGTAGTGGGCGACTTGCGACCGCGGCAATACGGTGGGCGTGCTAAGCGGGTGCAGCGACGGAGGCTAGGGGCCGACGAGGGAGGCTACGCTGCTGCTGAATCGGAGGGTCACTGCGAGCTCGTGGTCAATTGGTAGAACTCGGATCCAGTGGCAGGCTCGGTGTTAACGGAAATGGCGACCTTACTCGGCTGAGATGATTTTGGGGCGTAAAAGACCGCAATCGCGCGCGTCTGTCGTGAGGACCACGGACACCAGCGTGTCTGAGCTGCTCGGGAGGTATGTCACACACTGACTCACACTTCTTCCGGAACAAACTACGTACCTTCGGACTCTGCAGCTGCAGCTTGCTATACATCCAGCCCACGTTCTCGCGCTACTCAAGTCTCAGTGCCGTGCCATCGGCCGCGGTCCGACGTGCAGTGCCCCTAACCGATCTCTCAGTGCTCACCGGTGTCGCCACCTGCCATCGGTCACGCGGCGCCGACTCGCGCCGCTCAACACAACAGAGCGGCACGGTCGTGTTCCGGCGCGAGTCGGCTAGACTGCACTGGGGAGCGTCGGCCAAGCGCACGGCTGTCGCTGGCCATGTTGGTGCTGGTGGATGGCGGTAACAGGAAGAAGATGCGGCCATTTCAAGCCTCGATGCGTCACAAGCGTGCTCACCGGGTCGTTGTTTGGTTCATCCAAAGTGATCGGAAGGCTCGGTCCGATTACGCCGTCAGCGCGCGAGCAGGCGCGACAATGTTTGCAGCTGGTGCACTCAACTTGGGCCATGTCAAACGCTGCCTCGGAGTGATAGGATGCGGAATCAAGGTGAAGGGTGCTCATTCTTCATATTTACAGTCCATGGGGTCCCTTCAGGCGACGGGAGCGGCAAGTGTTGAATCGTTGATGTCCGCAGTGTGGGAATCGAAATGCCCTCCGCCATTCCCAAAAGGCAGCGTCAGGTTGCTGGCAGCTGTCAGGACTAAGACGGGTGTGTTCATTCGGACTCGTCGACGTTCTTGTATAAGTATCTCAAGTCTCTTCGCATACGCCCCCTCAGCCGCCCACCACACAAGGGCGAACACAATCAAGAGCAGAATGAGCAAGACCGCGAACGTCATGCCAGACGAGTTGATCCAGTTTGTGCGGGCGATGGAACGGAAACTCGATGCTGAGGTGGCGGTTCTGACCGACGATCCTACGGAGGTGGAACGGTGCGTCGCATTGATCACCACCACCTTCAGCCAGCGCGAGCCGATAATGTCCACGGTGGTCAACTTGGCGGACAGCGCCGCGTCCGCGGCGGAGATCGTGTCATCGCTGCGCACCTTCTGCAAAGAGGCTGTGGAGCAAGCCGCAAAGGCTGGCCTGACCACGATGATCAGAGTGCACGGCGAGGTGAAAGCCGTGTGCATCACAGTTCCCTACGATTCGGACCATGGACCATCATTGCCGGGCATGGAGGTGTTGCTTGATGTGCTGGAACGCCTGGGGACCGCGTACGACAAGTATTGCAATATGAGTGCTGGCACGGTGCGCGGCGACAAGACCGTTGACTTGCTGCTCGGAGCTACGGCCGAAGACTTCCAGGAGAGGGGCGCCGGCGAGCTGGCGATCGTGTTGGGCGCCCTCAAGGCAAAGGAGCGTGGGTTCAGTCACTGCATCGCCACGGCTACCAGTAACTCCGCGGCAATCCTGGCAAGGCATAACTTCAAGGTGCTCGACGAGGTGGACTATAAAACGTACACGTTTCAGGGAACCAAGCCCTTGGAGGGTATTCGAGACTTCAAGTCTGCCAAGCTCATGTATCGCCCGCTGGCCGACTTTGATTCCTCCGGGTTCAAGTCTCTCCATCCGAACCCGAAGCTCTGATGTACGTTCTCAACGGTACAGTCAGAAGAGCTAACACTGTTTCTCACAACATTTCATTTGCGCACCAGATGCTCCACGGCACGCTTTGAACTTGGACCGCGCGCGGTACTTGTCGACAGCAAGGGGAAGACATAAGAGACGATGCATGGATTGTTCCCATAGCCAAGAAATACTCGAGAAGCAGTATGTGTTTGTGAAAAGAGAAGATTGAGGTGACTCAGGTGAGAATATCGGTTCATTGCCTGGTCGTTGCTTTGCGGAACCAAACGGGATTCCGTGAGTGGCTCGTGACGTGCTCGCTATTGATCATCCTCAAGCAACTCAACGTCGATTCCGCCATTCTGTATCCTAAGTGCCTGGCGCGTGTACTCAGAGCAAGATTCATCCAAACGATTCTCTCAAGCTGCTCCTCTGAGTCGACGACGCCGGCAAACACAGACATGAATCAAAGGTGTCAGAATGAAGATACGCATGCCTCCACCCTCAGGCGCAGTGAAGAATGCTCTTACATTCTCTGCGAACCCATGACCCGTCAAAGGCGGTGGGAGTGGTCGTCCCCTACGCTGACGAACATTTCCTCGAGGTTTGCGAACAAGCCCCGGGGCACCGTGAGGTTGACGATTCGACGGAACGGTAAGCCGTCGGAATCGGGACGGACTCGACAACTGGGTTTCAGTTGTCCAACCGGCGGAGTTCAGTTGGACGGTCACTACTGATCATTTCATATCAACGTCAAGAAACGAGAGAAAGAAATCCCACTTGCGTGCTCTGTCCTCCTGGTCATTCCCTTCTTATCCTCGGTTCATACACGGCTACAGGGCCGGTGAGTTTGAAATAACTTTGAAACGCACCGGATGTACGGTTTCGCACAAGAAGCTGCTGTTGGCTGATCACCTGAGTACGACACAGTGCATGCATTCTCAAGTTGCTCGACAAATCCCATAAGCTTGGCGTGGGAGGCCTATGCAGATCTCGCGTCCATTCCAATCCTACTATCATGTATACACTAGTACAAGACTCCATCATTGCTAGTGATGAGAAGGATCCGTTCGAGAATTCACTGGTTTGAATCTGAACTGAACCAAACCAAAGTGAAAGTTCAGGTTCAGGTGAACAGAAAGGCCGGGTTCAAACCAAAGTTCAGGTTCGAGGTCCGGGGCCAGGAGTATGACCTGACTTTTCTTTGGATATTCTTAGTTTATGCCAAAATATAGTCCGACAGAAACTTTCAGCCAAGTTTATGCGCCAGTCGGAAGTTTCACAAACTCTTGAGGTGGCATTAGAAGTTTAAGGTCTTAGTCACGAAGCCGTTGTGATGGCAGACCATGCCTGCGGACGGATCAATACTTGGACGGCACCGTTGAATGGTTACTAAGTAGAGCAGACCCATGTGCAACAGCAGAGAAACTGAATATTGACTAGCTTCAAATCATATCAGTCAAAGCCAGTGAAGATACTTCTGAAATGTGCAAGAAAAATTTTCTCCCGACTCAGGTACCCTCAGCTCCGAGTCCGGCATGACAATTGATCTCTGATGCCTGAGTCATGCCGACTCGTGCGCGACAGGGTTAGTTGATCTTTTTGGAAGTGCAATGACCTTTAAGATTTATCAGACTCCGGCCAGAGTGCGAGACTGAACAGAAATTTGTTCCGGCACCCACTCAACTGGCCAACGCCGGCCCTGATCGAAATCAATTGGACCATCAAGCCGAACTGAGCCGCATAAGTAATATCACCTCTGCTGATTGACCACCGGTCAGGGAAAATCAACCAAAGGCATAATCCAAACTAAGGACTGGTTGAGCTCACTATGTTCAGCTTAAATTTGTATATATGAAACTTCAATGTTTGACTTGCTCGTGTAGTTCAGGCTGACGGCAACGTTTGATGATCATTCCGACTTGCGACTACCGCTTCGCGCCCGCTTTTTTGTTGAAAATTGCTGTCAAAGAAGGCTCTGAACATCACTAGTGGCCCGTTGCACAGAAACAGGTACCAGGGAAGGGATCTGCATGACTATCCATATTCGTTCACACGTGGGTTTCAGGTCCGCGATGCCACATGAGCCCGGGTTCAACACGGAGACGTCGACGCCTGACCATGGCCCTTCCGGAGACAGCTGTCACAACATTACTGCCGGCGAAATATCATTGAACAGACGGACTCCAGTGTCGGAAATGATGCCGAGTACCCATGATATGCCACATGGACTGAGGTCGAGACGACGGGAACGGTAACAAACGGTCCAGTGGTCTCCCCATGATGCCGAAATTACCCCACAATGACTACCAACTCTCATACGACTCGAGAGGACTTGCTGGAGGCTATGGGCCGCGGGAGATATATATACGTCACTGACTCAAGTCTCCGGCAGCAATGGCCTTCGCAACCACTTTACTCTTCATCGTCGCAGCCGCAGTGGCAGGGACATCCGCTCTCTTTCTGCCCTCCGGAAACTTCACCTTTCCTGGAAATCTTACCGGTGCCGATGCCTTGGCTACTCGCGGCGTTCAGGGCCCTGGCCAAGGCACTTTCGACGGATTTTTCTGGCAAAACTTTGTCTCTAGCAGCAGCTTCGACGTGATTTTCACCAACATTGCAGGAGGGTCGGTTCTTTCAAATTGAACGACTGCGTTTGGTGTGTGTTAACTGAATACAATAGCCAGTACGAGGTTCAATGGGACGGTTCCGGCGATTTCGTTGTTGGACAAGGATTCAATCCAGGCAGCACATCCAGGTGAGAGAAGTCTGAAATTATGTTTCGATCCCAACATGTTTCTTTCAGGGTGGTGACTTACAGCGCTTCTTGGTCGCCGAACCCCTCTTCCGCTTCTATCCTCTCCGTCTACGGTTCTTTTCCTTGCCAGATATACGACTCATGTCTCATAAACGTTTGTAAAGGATGGTCGACTAACCCGCTCATTGAATATTATATCAACGAAGAAGCAAACGAGTTCAACATTGGCACCGCCAACCCCGGCACCACGCACATGGGCACTCTCACTTCTGATGGCAGCGTCTACGACGTATACACCCATACACAAGTGAATCAACCGTCTATTCAAGGCACCGCGACATTCCAGCAGTTTCTCTCTGTCCGACAAAACAAGCGCACTAGCGGGTCGGTCACGGTGCAAAACCATGTGAACGCTTGGGCTTCGTTCGGCATGCACTTGGGAACTATGAATTTGCAGATCATGGCGGTGAGTGAACATCGAAGTGCTCGGAACTAGTACATCTCTGATTTTGCGGAATGCCCGTGGCATCAGGTCGAAGGCCTCAGCAGCTCAGGCCAGGCTACAGTTACCGTTAGTTAGGAAAGCGTTTGTTGCGTGCGAAGCAACCGGACGGCCCGACTACTAAGCAATGTATATCAGCCAGGAGAACCCAAAATTGAACATGAGTTATATATATATATATTGGTGCCATCAGCGCTCGTCTCGGGCCCGCAGGAGATTTGAGAAATTATCGGCAAGGTGTCAAAGCCGACCGAAAACTTTCCCAACCCGCGGACCGCGACTCGGATCGTGTGCAACACTGCAATCATATTTAGACCTCGGAGCCATTCGTTCATAGAGTTCGGGATCCGCAACATAGTACAATTCATCAGACAACCTGGTACTTCTTGGCCAGTGACTCGGTGCCAATCGCTGCGTTCAAAGGGCTTGTCGTCGCACCCTCCCGACATCCGAGTCGTTCGACGTGGGCCGATCCTTGGCCAAACTGAGCCGAGCCATGGGAACGCAGGCTGCGACACGTGTATTACCATAGTTCGCAAAGAGTCGGGCCATGTCGGCATGCAGTGCCGACAAGCCCTCTGAACACAGTGATTCAGAAACGAAATTTTTACTGTGATGCGGCGAAGCCTGAGGAAAAGACCCACTGACAGGATAATTCCTCCGATATCCAGATTCCATTCCCCTCGTTCTAAGCAATCCAACCCCCTCGTAAGTAACTCTTCTGTTATACAAGCAGAAAATTATTAATCGTGGTCCATGGATTCGTGAGAGCCCTGACCTCATCCCCTTCATTGATGTATGTACTCCAATGTACCCGTAGCAACTTCAAATTTGTATCACAAATTTTCGAGCGGAGCAGGTCGCAGTTCCGAGATAGCATATCGCGGTATCACCCGCTGAATGAACCAGGCGTTGTCTGAATCGAGATCGAAATGCAAGTGGGACAGGAGCGCGACGGGGTCGGTGCGCTGAAGCCTGAAAGCCCAAGAAATTTGCAGTCACACGAGCTGGCCGGGGAGCGGTTGTCGCGGCGCGGCGCGACTGTGCCGCGTGCGGCTAGCTGAAGACGAGGCCTTGATCAGGCAATTAAGCCAATTCGGAATCCAATCAGCGCAGCGAACATCTTTGCGACAGTGTGTTCTCAGATCTTTAGAATTGACGGTGTGGCTGCTGGCATCGCGAGTGTGGATGAGTCCACCACAGCAAACGGGAGGTGCTTCAAGCTCGTGGAATCTAGATATTTATTCGACCTATCCGACTCAGGGGGTGCGCTCGTTTGGGTCAGTCAATCGGATAAACCTATCGGCTTCTGCGTACCTCGGATACCTCCTAATCCTGCTCTCTGGTTAATTGAAATTTACCGTAATTGACACTGCACGCGATGCCAGTAAGTACTTGTTGCCAGTGTTCAGTGACCAGTCGGTGTTTGGTAAATGAGATAAATTGGCCGATAGTGACCTTGGAGACTCAGATCGAATCATCGATGGATGGACGCTGAATATACTGGTTGTCAGCTCGCTGGGTTCGGAAGTTCTAGAACGGCGTCAAAACCTAGCTTTCCCAAGGCAGGCAGACGGCGATGGCCCGGGATGTGTAAAGTCGGCCGGGGAGCGGCATTTGAATGGCAGACGGGGCCCGGCCTGCGCGGTAAGAACAACATCCATAAGACCGTGGATATAGCAGGAGCTGCGGTGCGCACATGTACAGTGATTCATAATAAAAATGGTGTATCGCTCTACTTGACCTTCTCGAAGTTCTCCTTCATATACCTCTCGGGAGGAATCAAACCCCGGTTCAACTATTGATCCTTTCAGAGAGGGCAGTACGTCGAGGGAGTCGACCGTCAGGTAGTCATCAGGGGGTTGTTGGGGGGAAAACTCAACTCGAGATGTTCGAAGGCTAGGAAGAAGATTGAATCCAAGGCGGTACGTGGCTATCTGCAGTTCGTTGAATCACTGGACGCGTCGATTACTTGTGCATATTTCGGTGACGGCTTCCGAGTGAGAAGCCGTCACTCCGAAGGGTGGAATTTTTTTTGTGTTCGTGCTGTAAATCCTGAAGTCAAGAAGCGCGCTAATTCTGAACTTGTCCGTCGTCTCCGAGCGAGCCCGGTGTGCCCGAATAAACCTTGGAGGGACGGCTTGAATTTAGGGATAAGGCGAAGTCGAGTTCGGGGTAGACGGGTCGTCGCATGTGTTCCCGAATTTCGAAATGCCGTGCGAGCAGCGATGGGCTGTGACCAAAAATGAAATCTGCCATAAATATTTACCCGAAGTTTTGTCCCACCCTGTCAAGATCTCGCGCCCACACTGCGCCCACTTTCCTTCCTTCACTTCCATCCACCACCTACCTTCCTTCCGACGACTGCGAGCGATGCGATATCCATCTTTGCACAAGTACACCACCGCCCCTTCCGACAGGGACGACGACCAGAATGACGCAGGACACGAACGACGACACCACGGACGAGCACGGAGCAGCCGCAGACGCAGACGCAGGGACATGGCCTCAGGCGACACCTCTCGACGGTGTTTGCGCGCGTGAGCCTTGCGGGTGCGCGCGAGCGTAGGTAGGTGTCCCTTGCCGCACTGCCCTGTCTGTCAGCGCGTGTCGTGCCCCTGGAGCAGCGTCTCCCGCTCTTCTGGCACTGCAGTCTTCCCTCTGTTCTGGCTCTTTCCTCCGTTCTTTGCGCTGATGCTGACGATTTTT
>QVIE01003463.1:0-18224 GCA_013387415.1 Panellus pusillus | reverse complement strand
GCAGAGGTGAAGGCGGGCTAAGTCGAATAAGTTGAGTTAGCGCCGAGGAACCGAAATAAAATGAGAAAAGACGAACGTACCTTTTTTATACCGGCACCTTGGAGCTATCGGGGTGACCGGCGATGAAGACGTTGCGCACGGTCTCGTCCCGACGAGCGAATCGCTGAAACGACGATCCAGGGTAACGACGACAAAGTAGCCTTGTTTGAGAAACTGCTCGAAGAGCAAGTCGAAAGTCCCCGCCTGGTACGTGCGATAGACGCGCTAAAAGAAAAAGGGACGAGTCAGTTTATGAGACTCTCTGAGACAGGGGGAGAAACTTACCACGAGTTGCACGAAGAATGCGACCGTAGACCAGGCAAGTGCGTGCTGGGCAGCCTGCAGGGCGCTCCCATCGAACAGAGTGAGGAAACGAGCCGTCTTCTCCGGGTGCGAACGAAAAGGATCCAAGGATCGGCGCGGATACGCGCGCCATGATCGTCGTGCACACCAGGGGGAAGAGTTCGAGCTCAGAGGGCATGTTGTCGAGAGTCGGCATATTAGTGGAGTATGGCGCGGACGGGACCAGCACGAAGAAAGGTTGGGCTGCCGTGGCAGAAAAGAGGCAAGAGTAGCCCGAAGGGGTGTCGCGAGCGAGTGAGTTGGCGATACAGAAGGGTGAACCAGCAGGGGAAAAAATGGAGAAAATCGCAGAGGGGACGGGCAATATAAAGACATTGGCGGCGAAGTCGAGAAGTCTGGCAAGCCAACGGACAGTGCAGGGTCCCCCGACGCGAGAAGAAATAAGTCTATTGAATTGGACTTAAGGAAATGGAGTCTCCATAAAAGGCGCCTCGTGTGATGGAAAATCGAAGGTGCTATTTATGAGAGATATATATCACAGAGGTCTCCGAGGAAGGAGTGCGAGCTGTGTTTCGAACGTTCGAGACCTCAGTTTTCGAAGCAGGATGGTTATATCAATAGAATTGATAGCCATTCGGGAGAAGAGACGCAAAAATCGAACCTCGACGGGGAAGATTTTCAACCGTGAGAATGATCTGCACGGAAAATCGGAATAACCGAATAAGGGTTCTTGACGGATTCTTTTGACAGAATATGACAACGATGCAGGAATGGTCAATTAAATGACGAATAAATAGAATTCCTCGCGAAGCTATCATTCCGAGGAACGCTAAATCGATGGATTATGATCGCGCATGTCGCGACCGGGGACGGTCGAGATTTAGTGAAGGGGAGATGATACGACTGCTAAATAAACAGGCGTGTAATCTTGCATTTTTGCAATTTTGGTGCGCACACCAATGCCTCTATCTGGTGATATACAATTAGGGTCAGAGTCGAGCTCCGAGCTGCTGATCGAGTGTTAATGATGCATATACGAGCGGGAATTCGGCAGTATGGTAAATACTTGGCTGTTCTACCAAATGGCAGTCGGTATACCAACTCGAAAGGGTTCCGAGGAACGAAATGCTAGGCACCATACCCAGGAGATATACCCATAACAAAAGACCATTGCACGAACATATTCCGAGGAAGACTTTTTCAAGATTTCTTACTAGGAAAATGATTGTTTCGAGAAATATGCATATTGCAGACTTCCGAGGAACTATAAATAGCGCGTCTAGTAGGAACAGTGGTTCCGAGGAACTGGAATATATGAAGAATACTATTTTGGGTAACGCCCAACTTACAGAGAGGAAAGAATGGCTTTCCTCGGAATCGAACTCAGGCCCGAGGAACACTTCGGGGTCGGAATTACTCGTCGGGAATATCGGCTTTTCACGGTGGCGTGATTTGCGCGACATTACGGCATGACCAATTAAGATAACATAAAGAAAAGGAGTAGTACTCTGGCGCCGCGCATACACGCGTACCCGGCAGCGAACCCTCGCGCCCTGGCTCCACAATTGAGGCCAGAAAAGGTATAATGAAAGGTACAGAGCGGAAAGATCGAACCAATAGGCAGAGAGAGAGCAGGACGCGCGTCCGGCAGCTCCCTCGGAAGGGTTCTTGGCAGTCCCTCGGGATAATCTGGCTGACTGTCCGACCCAAAAACAGGCATATTTACGCGCGGGGCATCGGAGAAATAAACACCACCACTCAATTATTACTGTAGAATATTTACTCATCACTCTTGTAAAAATGTATATAAACCCACCAGAAACGCGAGGAACAGTATCATATCGAACCCCCCACTTGCCCAGACCTCGGTCCAAGCTAGTAAAACGGTTGCGGTGTGGTCTGTGACGTTCCGCGGAGATTTGTTACCAAACATTTCTTAGCTAGTTACATATAAAGTGAATTTGTTGGCATAACCAAAGTGGGCGTGTTGTGTGCGTGAGTCAATCGAGGCCACCCTCAAATAAGCTTTCAAAGGTACCCGAGCTCTGGTTCAACTTGGGTCAATTGTGTGAACGGTTCGCTGTAGCACAGTTCCTCTCCGTGTTGCATCGGGGTTGTAAATTGTTACTAGGAAGTACGCTGGGTTAAACCCCCGGGTGTTTCTACTGAGGTTCGCAAGGTTTCGCCCCTTGGACGCTTCAAAAACCTTTCCGAGGAACATACTTCCGAGGAATCTAAATATAAAAACCCAATACATTGTTCACTCGTGTACTTTGTGACCGAAATCTATCAACCCGAGGACTCTTTAGTTCGAAGTTTGATCTGATACGTTTCTAAGAAACGAAGAGTGCTTTCCGAGGAAACATTAATCTTACCTGTATACTGCAGGGTGACCCGAACTCAAATTGTTGAGACTTCTGACATACCAAGGTTCATTTGGTTGTTGTGTGTGTGTGTGGATTGAAGGTTTTAAGTGGTAGTTGCTTAGCAGTAACGTTCCGCGGAAGATCCTAAATCTATTTTAAGTTCACGCTAGTGTGTCGGAGTCGCCGTCTCAGCGTGCGAAAGCGGTCGGAACAAACTTCGCATCTTATAAATCCTAGGATTCCTTAGACTTCTCCTAATCAGGAATGTTTGGCCTGAGGAAAAAATGAACATTTACGGTGCACGCGAATGTTTGATTTCCGGGCCCCGCAAAATGATCGGCAAATGAGTTATTTCCGGCGAGATTTCCGGGCCAGGAAATGACCGGAAAATAATAGGAAGTTATTTGATTTGCGGGGCATATTCCGGGGCATTTCCGGCACCGTAAATCACAGCTTGTCTCAAGTGAGTCAATTATACAAGAACCTGCTCCCGACGCCACCGCGATGGTTGTCGGTTTTTCTGCTATGAGTCAAACCATCACCTACACACCATCTGTGAGGGCAAACCCAACAATCCAGCAGCATCCTCCCCCATTCAGGAGTATGTGAACTCCGAGTTCATGACGGAAGCAGGTATGATTGTTGACCCAGGGACCATCTCAGTCAAGGGGCGTTGGCTCAAGGTCCCGTCTCTGATCTACGGGGGCAACAAACATCTTGTATGCATTGTACAATTTCTGTTCTAACCACATGAATGACTAGGAGCCCTGAGTGGATCCTGGAATGTGTTGAGCAACCAATTCCACAACCCGAAAGAAATGACCAAGTGGGTGTCATCGACTTTGAAGTTCCACCCTGGTGCCATCTCGCAGCAAATTGTGGCCAGGCGCCGTGCACCTCCGGGGTGAGGGTGGGGATGGCGCGGTCATATTGCTTGTGGCCCATTTGTTCGTCCTGCACCGCAGCCGCGCGACGTGCAATTTAATACTCTTCTGTTCTGACTTGCCATGCACTCGCAGTCGCATACCACAGTCGAACCTCAACCTCAAAGGCTCATTGACAATGGGTGGAGAACATAAAGTTCTTGATCTCGACGCATGGAAGGCTGCATTCGGGGGCATTAGCAGCAACATACCCACCTTGATGTACTTCCTGTAAGACCTGGGACATCACGCAGTATGATTTGAGAGCCGGATGGATGATTTTAGAGTAAACACGGAAATGATGTATATACAAACCAGACTACGAATACATGTGTGTTGATGCAAGACAGTTGACTCGTACAGATCGCAAGTCAGATAACACTCTGGAATGATCAAGTTCTAACGCTGGCAGCGTTCAATCGCTTGTAATAAGTTCGGAACAAGCTACACGATGTATCATGGTGATTCATGGGCACACAATGACACCGCGCACTGTGTGGTGGGGAACAAATGTTCGGAGTGCTCAGTTATTGTCACATTTCTTCAGATGGCAGGCACGAGATTGGAGAAAAGAAGGAACCAGAACTGCAGATCCGCCATCAGGTCCGCTGAAGACTACAGTTCGGATTTTCATAAATCCTGCTGCCCACAGGCCCACAGCGTCAGCTGCAAACAGTAATAATTGCGAATAAAACTCTGCTTTTGCATTCTTGCCGTTTCAAACGGAGGTGGTACACCTCTAGAGACACAGCACCCGTCTGCGGTATTGGGTGCTGCAGGAACACAAGCATAGGTTGCGAGCTGTTGCGAGGTCCCTGGGTTATAAGCACCCACGGCTGTTGTTTCTAGCATTCGAAATGAATATGCGGGTCTTGGGGTTTCCAAGCAATTTAGGCCGTTTCTATGAAGATATCCGGCTGGATGCAAACGGGCGGCGGCACATTGATATGCATAATGTCGAGACATGTACTTATACTGACTCACCGAATCCTTTACACAGCTTCAGCATTGCTGTAGCAAACTGTACAGGTTTGTGCAGAACTGTTCTCAGACAGTGTGAGCTCTGTGGATGTGTTTCACACTTGCTGCAGTGCTGCAGAAATGTGCATGCAGGCTTGCTAATAAGTGTTTAAGCCAGATTGTGCTCTAAGAACGTACTGGTCCAAGCACAACTATTATGAAAGAGTGTGAATGCTGTCAATATGTCTCATAGCTGCCACACTACTATATTCCATGATCAGGCCTTTTGGACCAATATCAGACATCCTGCTCTCTGTGAATACCCCTCACACCTGTTGCCATGCTGTGGAAAAGTGTACAAACCTCTACAAAAGTGTTCAGAGCTAGGGTATGCTCTCTGAACATTTTTTTGCAGCTGCTACAGTCCTGCAGAAAGGTGTACATGTACAGGTCAGTGTTAGACTGTACCAGACTCGGAGAGGTTGGCTGCTCCAGCGCTGCGCACGGCTGTCAAAATGATGGGATTTGGACGGGCACGGTCCCTTGTGCAACAGCTGTCGTTTTGGGCAAAGTAGAAAAGTGTACAGACCTCTACAGAAGTATTCTGAGCTGGTGTATACTCTGTAGACATTTTTGCAGTTGCCACAGTCCCCTGCAGTGCTGTTTAAGAACTTTACACCATAGAAAAGTGTACAGGTTGGCACCAGACTTTGGAGACAGGGTTCAGTCTGCAAAAAGAGGTGAATTCTGTGAATATGTCCCACAGCTACCACAATTTCAGACCAATATATATTAGACAGTGTGCACTCTGAATTGCAGCTCTTCACGTTAGCTAGCGCCTATAAAAGCAATTTTCGCGGCAAATCTATGATGGTATTTGTCACTGAAAAATAAAGTGCTTACTGCACTGTGCTTTGTATGCCGTGAACATGCGCTAAATCGTACTTTGAGCACTGTGGTTGTACATCATATCGAGGTTCTAAGTTCAACCCCCCGTTCAAATTGAATGGAGGCATTAACCGCAACATTTGCGGCTCAATGTACTTCCTCAATTAAGACATGGGGACATTGCGTAGTATGATGCGAGAGCCGGGCGGATGATTTTGAGTGAACGTGGAAATGCTTTCTATAACAAAAGACCATGGATGCCGATGCCTGTATGTACCACTCCAAATGGAATTGCAGCTTATGATGAGATATCAGCTCAGGCAGTAGGCTCTGTACATGGAGATATTCTCGTCGCAGTATTGTGGACTTTTCATTCTGCCAGCTGCCAAAAGAGATTAGCCTCCAGGAGGGATACAAGATGGCTGTACGCACTCGTCTCGCTTGACATACAGGACCGGGAACAACTGGCGCACAATCTTGGGCATAGGCCGGGGGTCCTTCCAGATCTCGTAGAGGCCATTCCGGGCTGCCCGGATGTTGTCGCGTCTAAGGAGGAAACCAGGGAGG
This sequence comes from Panellus pusillus, assembly GCA_013387415.1. Lineage (NCBI taxonomy): Eukaryota > Fungi > Basidiomycota > Agaricomycetes > Agaricales > Mycenaceae > Panellus > Panellus pusillus. The sequence continues at coordinate 12,178 of QVIE01003463.1, read as the reverse complement.
TCAGAGGCACCGGCAGAGTGCCAGGTGTTGCTTCGACGTTGTCATTGTTGTGGAGGTCATGTTCACAGCTGTTAAAGTTGTGGAATTATGAGTTCCCCATCTACAAACGACCTCGGGTCGTCCTTCCAAGGCTTCTTCGGCGGTTGCAGTTGGCTAGGGTCGGCAACGGACTCTCGATTGAGGCGCAGCAGGCGGGCCACCAGGTGTGTATGCAAGTCGGCTTCGCAGTCTTCGTTGTGCTCCTCGCTAGCCAGTAACATGTAGGAGCCAAGCAGATCACTGACGCAGATAGGCGCCTGCACCACGTCCCCCTACTCGCTGTCGGAACGCGTTGTTAACCTAGTGAATCCAGACTAACCGTCAGTTCAAGCATTGAGTCTCGTGTCTGGCGTCAGACGCGTTCTTTGGGCAGCTTGTTGGGAGAAGCGACGTACCACACAGCATGATAGCGATGGATTTGAAGGGCATTATAAGCCGGTGGGCCGGGCTGGGCCTGACAATGTCCAAGCCCAAGCCCTCAGCCTGCCAAGGCCCTGTGCTGGGCCGGGTTGGGCCAGGCTTTCGGGCTCAGGCCCGGCCCTGAACATCACTAGGGGCTACGAATAAGACCATATATGGTTTTGATACGTTTGGGGTCCGTTTTGACGGTGATGAGACATTTTTTCAAGTGTCTCCTCAGCTTCTTGAAGTTGTCTTGGTTTTTGTCGCGAATCACGAGATCATGAACATTCCGGGTATTGAGGACAGCCATGGCCACTTCGACGAGGGGTCCTGGTCGGTACATAGCAGCCACGGTAACATTGCACTATCATAATATGAACATCAATTTTTCAAGTGTGATTTTTGCTGACCGTCACCAACATGTGGCCAATGGTTGCCAGCTGTACGAGAGATTTTAATTTTGTACCTAGAGTGTAACTTCAGCGAAAAAGTGTTATCCGGGATTTGGTTGTGACTTACCACCCCCTGGTGTTCGGAGGTGAGCTCTGATTCCAGACGTGAACCCGATACTAACATTGTGTCAATCTTGTTCTCATCTGGATGGTAGGGAGTCTTTGCTTACGGTGCGATCGGGAATCAATTTTGTCAAGTATAAAAGGCGGCCGCCATCATACACTGCGCAGGGGTGGAAGAGAGTTGGATAAGAGATGGTCTGGAGGGCATGAATCAACCGCTGGCGCTGGGCAGGGTGTGGCAGTTTATCTCCATCTTGACCGAAGACTAGGCCGGATATCAGCAACTGGCAAAAGTGCTGGTTTCAGAGTATCTGATAACCACACTCACCGACTACAAGGTGTCTAGGTTGTAGGTTCAAAAAAACAAACAGCTTCAGAGACTTACAGTTGTACTGATAGTACGTCTTGGTTGGAAGTCTACGGGATGTTTTAGACGCATCAAGACGCGCGACGGAGTATCAAAGCTCACTTGCTAATAACGAACAAGTTCGTAGTTACTGTGACGGGCTTGCCGGACATTCTGTCGTCGAGAGATGGTGGGATCAGCTAGCCAGTGACGCAAATTGATGAGTTGCGATACTGCACTCCTGCGGGTTATATGGCCGTCAGCCCTGAAGTGTGTTCATTTCTTCTTTGGTATTGAATAGTGCCTCGCGGTGTTGATTATCTGGCGCAACTAGTATAGCGTTTACAACTACTAGCTCATGCAGAAAGGATCTGTTTTTTTATTTCGAGGCTTAGTACTCTACTTATACACGTTCGGAATAATATTTAGCAACATAGGAGCAATAATTCCATCCAAGAGTCCGCTCTGCCGCTCTGGAATTGGGTAAATAGGTGTTCCTATTGGTTGTTGAAATAATCATGCCATTCTTGTGTGCTTGAGGTGCCGTTCCAACGCCTGTGGATACACCTGAAAAAATGCTTCATTGCTGTCAAGACGGACCCCAAACGCATCAAAACCATACGCGGTCTTATTCGTGGCCCCGTTGGCCGTTTCGAGTTTGTTGGCCGCTTCCGGGTTTATCATCTCGTTGGGATGTTCGCATGATTATGGCAGGATAGCCGAAGTACTGTTGTATATGAAACTGGACCATGGAGCACTAAGCACGGCGTACGATTTGATACACGTGCATAGTTCAATTTGAACGGGGGTTGAACTTCGAACCTTGATATGATGTACAACCACAGTGCTCAAAGTACGATTTAGCGCATGTTCACACCATACAAAGCACGGTGCAGTAAGCACTTTATTTTTCAGTGATAAATACCGTCATACGTGCCTGGCCACGCCCCAATGATGTTGCTGCTGCCCCCGCGTTCGTGTGTGATCCTGCAGTCGTTCTGCACAGAACCCAGTCACAGACCCGCCATTCCAACGCCCAAGTTGACCCATGGCCAGTTTGCGAGAACATTGTACAGAAGATTGTTGACCGTCGCAGAGATACGAGCTCCAGTGCTGGCTGCGCTCAACCTAAGGCGTCAATCAAAGGTCGGTCTATCCTGATTCCTGAGTCCTGACCCCATATCAGTACTGGTTTTCTGTCTGTCTACGTATCCTACTCAATATGGCATGGGCTCCCCTCCCATGCACTTTGGGATTTTACTTCCAACTCAAATTCACCCCATCTCTCACCCAGTGAGCACTAAGTATTTAATTTTCGTACCTGGTGTACTAACCACTGAGTGCAAAAAATTGTTAGAATCACTTGCACGGTGTACAAATATGTGCACAAAAACGGAAAGTATCGCATACAACACACCAAACCTGATCCACAAAGCATGTAATTTTCCGCGAAATTTGATTTTATATGTGGAAAACTGTACAGGTTTGTGCAGGACTGTTCTCAGACAGTGTGGGCTCTGTATATTCACAATTGCTGCAGTGCTGTAGAAATGTGCACAGGTTTGCCAATAACTGTTTGAAGCTCTGATATACTCTCAACACTTTCTGCAGTGCTATAGAAAAGTGTACAGCCTTGTATGAGAGTGGTTAGAGCCAGTGTGTGCTATGTTAATATTTTCTGCAGTTGTTTGCAGCACTATATCCAAGTGCGCAGGTCTGCGCAAAAGGGTTCTAAGATGGTGTGTGCTTCATGGATTGTTCTAAGCCGGTGTGTTTACTGCAGGTACTCTTCACTGTCTTGACAGCACTTGAAAATTTGTATGCCTTTGTGCAAAACTGTTCTGGGATAATATACACTCTGTTGAGACCTTCCACATTTTCTGCAATGTCAGGAGAAGGTGTACTTGTCTGTGCAGTGTTGTTTCAAGACAGTGTAAGCTATGAATACTTTCTGTAGGTGACGGTAGCAGCCACAGTGCTCCAGAAAAGGGACTGGTCCCAGCACAACTATTGTGAGAGAGTGTGAATTCTGTGGATATGTTTCACAGCTGCCACATTACTATGTATCAGGTGATCGGGCCCGTTTCCAACCAATATTAGACAGTGTGCACTCTGTGAATACCCCTCACACTTGTTGCCATGCTGTAGAAAAGTGTACAGACCTCTACAAAAGTGTTCAGTCCTAGTGTATACTCTGTGAACATTTTTTGCAGTTGCGTGACGGCTATCGTTTTGGGTTGCTGTGGAAAAGTGTACAGACCTCTACAGAGGGGTTCAGAGCTGGTGTATACTCTGTAGACATTTTTTGCAGTTGCCACAGTCCTGCAGAAAGGTGTAGGGCTACCCACCGTCCCCGTCTTTATGGGTTGACGGGTTGATGTCCCGTCCTGTCGCAACCATGATCAAACACTTTTGATGGGACACATGCAGCTGTCCGCTTACCTCATTTCTGTTGAGGCCATGCCAGCCTTCGAAGCCGTGCCAACAACTGTTGAGAGCTAGATCTAGATTGTGCTCTGGTATACGCATATTCTCCACACTTTTTGCAGTGCCATAGACAAGTGTACAGGCTTGCACGGGAGCGGTTGGAGCCATATAAGGCTTTGTGCATTCTGGGATAATATACTCCACATTTTGCAATGTCAGAAGAAAGTGTACTGGTCTGTGCATTGTGGTTTCAAGATAGTAGGAGCCGCAAATTCCTTCTGTAGCAGCCACAGTGCTCCAGAAAAGTGTACTGGTTCATGCTCAACTATTATGAAAGAGTGTACATGTGAATTTGTGGATACGACGACCAATGTTCAAGCGCACTACCGTGCAGCCCACAACATCTCACTCGAGTTTCCCAACACCATTGCCATCGTCACCTCAGGCAAAAATGCGCCTTCTCCGGTTGTGATCCCACTCGAGCTGTGCTTCTTGACTTCTGGTCCATTGTACAAGAAGCACCTGCCTCCTGACGCCACTGCGATGGTCGTCGGTTTTTCGGCTATGAGTCCAAGCAATCGCCTGCGCACCATCTGTGAGAGCAAATCCAACAATCCAGCAGCATTCTCCCCCATCCAGGAGTATGTGAACTCCGAGTTCATAACTGAAGCAGGTATGATTGTTGACCCAAGGACAATCTCGGTCAAAGGGCGTATGCTCAAGGTCCCGTCTCTGATTTACGGGGGCAACAAACATGTTGTATGTATAGTACAATTTCTGTTTTGGCTGTGGCTCTAACCACGTGAATGACTAGGAGCCCCGAGATGGATCTTGGAATATGTTGCGCAACCAATTCCGCACCCTCAAAGAAATGACAAAGTAGGGTCGGTGGGCGTACCCCGTGCGAAACCTGTGCCCTTGATCTTAATCTTAATCTTAGGGTGTCATCAACTTTGACCCCAGCGTCATCTCTCAGCAAATGTCTGTCGGTTTACACAATGCCTAGCCATCATGTTACATTTTTCCCATCAAACAAGGCGTACGGCACTCGATACATACTCCTACTACCCACTAAAGTCCATTGCAGTGAGGGGGACGGTACGGGAAACTGCTGTGCGGGGTTGGTTGTCGATGACAAGGATTTCACGAACCCCCGGTTTCCTAACACGGACTTTTATCTCCAGGTTAATTTATTATTCAACGGATACTCTTCTGTGCTGACTGGCCACATGTTTGCAGTCGCATAGTGCGATTAAAGGGACCTCACGCTCCGGGCACTATACGGCCCTGAAAGACGACAACTTCAGGGGAAATGTGGTGAAGTCAGTATTCTTTTTCTTCCACTCGTGTCCTCGTGATGATCGACGTATGCAGGCTTCAAGAGCTGTCATTCGCTCTGTGCCATATTTATGCAAAGGCAACGCAATCTGTCAGCAGCCCCACACCCGTCTACTGTGAGTGTCAATTTGCGATTGTTCAATCTGCCAGGAGCTGACTTTTGTGAATAGATGCTGATGTATGCTCCTTTTTTACTCCTTCACCGCTGCTCACTGCATTTTCAGCTGGCTTGCGCGTGCAGCAAATTCCATATGTTGCCACAGTCCAGCCTTGACCTCGACGCCTCATTGACAACGAGTGGAGAATGCAAAGTTCTTGATCTCGACGCATGGAAGGCTGCATTCAGGGCATTAGCCGCAACATACACAGCTCGATGTATTTCCTGTAAGACATGTGACATCATGCAGTATGAGTCAAGAGCGGATCAATGATTTTCGAGCGGACACGGAAACAATGTATATACAAACCAGACTACAAATACATGTGTGTACAACGCCTTTTTGGCCTTGTGAGCTTGATCAACAAGCTTGCAAGGTCAAAGCATGGAGAGAAACTGTGCTGCAAAAAATGTGGGATGCATGTAGAAAAAATACCCGAGAGGCCTACAAACATCTCTCATACATTTCTTCGAGTATCAACAAGCATAGAACTTGATAGGAGTCGGAAAATATGAAAATGATGCCACCTTTCTGGCTCGAACTCCCGACCTTGTCGTTTCTAAGACATAGTTTGTGTCCTTGCAACCTTGCGACAATTTGGCTGGGGTTTGTAGTCCTGTTGTGAGCGCGGGGTCCGATCGGGTTACGCAGTTATTACCAATCTTCGGACTTTGAATTTGCACGTGCTTTACTGCTTTCCTTTCGCCGACGCGTTTCCTCTGCGTCTGGCGGTGCTCTTGCCCAATTAAGCTTGCTTGGACGCGACTTTATGCCCTGAGAATGGATTCCAACCTCGAAACTGCGCTGAGACCAGTCCGAAAGTGGAGAAGAACGCTGTCATCGCTTCCTATCCCGTCTCTTCCTCCCTCCTCTGTCTGTGATCCATCCTACCGCCCATCCTATTCCAATTACACCCCGGCGCCGTATTCTGTACCTCCATCCGCTTCCGCCACCTCCGAGTTCCCTCACCAGCAGCCACGTCTGCGACGAGAAAGCCAGAATCCTGCCGATATACTTGCTCAGAAATTCGAGGCTATTGAGCGACTACTTAGCGAAGATTTTCCTTTCGACACTTTGGGCCACTTTCTTGAGCTTTTATTCCACAATCGGCCTCATGGCGAAGCTGATTTACGCGGCTCTACTCATGCGCGGATGGTCGGCCGATTTTTACATGGAACCGACTCCGTACGCATGTCCCACATCCTTCCACTCATCTATCGGCATCGTAGCAGCTATCCTTCCATCAACACAGCGCACGGCAACGAACAAGATCTGATGTTTTGCGACGACAATCGCTCCCGAGGATGTCCGAAATGCACGCCGTATCTTTCGACATGGGCGGCCAAGCTGGTGGCGGTTGAAAGTGCGTCGACAGGTTGGAAGGCTTGCAAAGACGGACCCCGATGATTCTGTCCACCACGTACAACTCCGAGCCGCCACAAACGGGCGCGGGAAGGGACAGGTCGTGACATGGAAGGATCTTGGGAACTGGAGCATGAAGCGCGTGGAAGCTCGCTTCAAGCGTCGTGGTGGCGGCGATCTCCCCATGTTCATCATCGAACACGCGTCCGCACCATCTTTCACGAACGGTGTAGCTGTTGTGCGTAAAGAACGTCCCATTCCGCTCGTAAGTTACACCCCATTGATTTCGATTTATCTATCTGAAGCATTGAAGATACAAGTCAACGCCATGGCGTCCTTTATTATCTCACGCAACAGGTTCGCTAACGGCGACCTTGCCCTAATCCTCGGAATATGGCATTTCGAATTCGCGTGCAAGTCGCACATCGACGTCAAACGCGTTTATTGCCGTTTCGGTACCTCAGTTGCAGATCACACGGCGAGGGAGGCTCTCATGATCACGTCCATGACGGCATCCAGCCTTGCAGAATTGTGTGCGGAGGTTGCCGATGGTATCGAGCGCGGCGAAATGACGCGCTGTTTTGATTTTGGACAATGTTCAGGAGTATACGAACGTCTACGAGCAGGAATTGGCCGCACGAGCAAGCTCAAGGTTGCACCGCGGGGACTAGTATCAAAATCCAAGATGCGACACCAGGTGCATTCAACGCCAAGGAGTATCACGACCGCGTTGCCAAGCGAGAGCACGCCAACCTCACCACCGACTCCTCTTCGATGATCTTGATTGGCCCCACATTCGCTCCGTCATTTCGCTTCACTGGGCACGAGTTCTCGTCAGCTACTCCCCCCGCTTCAAGAATCTTTCCGAGGCAATCTCAGCAATGTTTCGTACCACCCGATCGCAAAGCACCGAATTCGCGAAGGTCGTGTGGGCAGTTTCCAGCCGCTCGGAACGAACTCAGAGAAGTCCACGGAGCTACAAGGGATGGCGCAGTGCCTGGTTGATCTTGGAGGTCAGATGGGCGTCAACCTCAACGATCCGCCTCCAGATTTGCTTCTATGGGTCCGCGGCGATGGCACATCTTACGCCAATTTCCTACGGTTAACAAAATACGGTGCGCCGCTCGGTATCTTTCAAAATATCATTGCGACGCCGGAGATTTGGCACACTGGCGCCACCGACCTGAACTCAATAGCCGCTAATCACTACGGTCCCGCTGCAAGTAGCGACCCTTCATCTCTGTCTAAATGTTCAAATGCCGCCGGCCTCAAGCGCCCATCTAATATCAAGAGCTGCGACTACTATCCGACTGTTCGCAACCTTACATTGATCTGGGAGGCGCACGTCCTCGATTGTTGGCGGTAAGACAATCTAATTGCATTCAATAGACTGTACTCAATGATATTTTTCAGGGTTCATTTCAATACCAATAACCTATTCGAATACATTGAGCGCCTCGCTTCCGTGGATCAACTACCAGATTTGCAATCCATCATCACTCACGCCGGTCATCTTTCTGAGCGATACACGTCCCAGGCTGCGATGCTTCGCTCGCTATCCGCCGCGGCATCAACCGACCCGAATTTAGAAAATAAAGTCTCACTTGGCTCACCCTGGGTACCTCGATCTCGTAACACTGCGACACAGTCCTCAGATGCCAGCAATGTTCATGAAGAGAAGGACGGATTTGATGGAGATCGGGTACTTCGCAACAGCGAATTGTTTCTTAATGACTTTGGGTGGTGGATAGAGTTTTCCTACGCCGTCCCCGAGGGAGATATCGGCCGTGTATGGGAAATAATGAAGGTGTGTCATGCAGCTGTTGAGTATTCCTCTCTTTCACCGTGCTGTCCTCTAGTTATGGATTTTCAAATTCGCTGGGTCTTCACACAGCAACTACACCGCTTATCTCCTCGAAGTTTACTGTCTCCTACGATACGAGGCGTCGAAGGGTCTCAAAGACACAATACTGAACAATTGGCTTCTTTCCGTTCGCAGGAAATCGGACATTGCATTCCGGTGATCTTCTTCAGGAGCACTACAACAAATGGCTCGAAGATATGATGCCTAAACACGGTGGCGAGTTCGATAATAAATTCTACCGTCAAACGGATCTCCCCGAACGTCAACCATTTCCTTCGCATCAAGGAGGAAATTGAAACGGCATTTGACCTCAAACGACGCAGCAAATCCCACACGGCTCCTCACACGCGAGACGAGCTCAAACTCCTCCTTGAATTATTCAAGGAGGAAGAGGTTCACCTTTTCCGTTCGGGTCGTAGCATGGGCCATGCAGCGGCGAATCAATTTGCGCGTGGCTGCCAGCGGCTGGACGAAGGTAAATTGGGGGAGTGGATGCTAAAGGCGACTTGTTTAGCGGATTTTGTGGCGGAGTTGAAGAAAAACAAGGAACCTTCGAGTGGTGTAATTCCGGAACCGAAATGCGTCCACCCTCTCGTGCCGACAGCGATTATTCATCCTCTTCGAATTCTAGCTCCGAACACTCAACTGCCAGTGGAAGAACATCAAGCAGCGCCGAGTCCCACATGTCGCGGTTCAGTTCTATTGATCCGAACGAACCAGAGGACGATGGGGAGGACCTGAGTGACGCTCGGCTGTCCAGTTTAGTCGGAGACGAAGATGAGACGGTAGGATCTGATGAAGAGGAGCAAGAGGAGCCTGAAGACGAACCTGAGGAGGGGGAAGAGATAGACGACCCCAATCTCACTCCATACGCAGACGAAGAATGAATAACAATATAATTCAATGTTCAAGACAACCGGGAAATGATGTTTGAGTGTCTGCGTACCAGTTTCTGTCGCCGCCTCCATTCTTGATTCCACCCGTCTGTTTCGAGTCGTTCTGTACGCGGGACCATAATCCTTCATGACTTGAGCCAGTGGAAGAACGGGAGCGCGTGCTTTCCTCGGCTTCGGGAGGTTAGTTACGACATCCAGCGCGCGGCGCTTCCGAACATGCTCCTCCGTCGGAACGGACGGAGCTGACTCCATGGCATCGGTGTACATGACCTCCCGCCCTCCTCCTCCTCCTCCTCGTCCACCTGCTCCTCCTCATCACTTTCCTCCAATTTCCTCTTGGCTGCACGTCGTTCCCTCTGCTTCACATTCTTTGCTGTCTGTGCCGCGTTACGCTTTCCCTGCAAGTCGTCTCGAAGCTCCGAAAGTAGCGAATACAATCTTGAGCTGTGGGACTCGTGGTGGCGCCAGGAAGACAGCAAAATGTCGAAGGAACTGCGAGTATTCAGTGAAAGAAGATGATCGGAAATGAGAGACTGAGTGGAAGACGGAAGGAAGAGCGTTTGAGGGTGTTCGAGAAATCTTCCCGAGCGGTGCAATTCGGTGCAGAGGGTGTCACAAAACTTCTTCAACGCGGCAGAGACGATCTTCTCCTCTTTTCTTTTCAGGTTATTCTTCCGCCTTCTAGATTCCGACGTGGTAACGGATTCGACTGTCAATGGTGGGAAACCGGGAGAATTAGAGGGAGCGTCGAAGTTGAGGGTGCGGCCAACACGAGCGAGGCAGAGAGAGCAAAGGAAGCAACCGATTTGCAGCAATACAGTCGAGAGTGGTGACTTCCAGAGGAGAGTTTTGCGTAATGTTTGTTGATGCAAGCGATGAGACACTTCGTTTCCGTGAGCAATAGAGCTTTGCCAGAGTCCATGGGCCCCTTCACGGTACTGGAGCCTGAAAGCTATCAGCTGCCAGTCGAAGGTGAGGAAGAAAAGGATAAGTACCTGCTGCTACCTGTTCGAGGCAGCGGCGACGGAGTTCGCCTGCACGAGTATCACAGCACGCGCTCGAAGCTCGGGTACCCTTCCGACTCGACCCGCCTCCTGCCACATGCCGTCCAATGTCGATGAGCCCCCGAGAGCAATACTGTCGAGCAGTTTTCGTGCGTTGATACCATTTGCGAAAGCGATGGTCGAGACAGCGATTTGAAACTGAGAATCTTCGTCTATGAGCCGAAGTGTTTCCTCAATTATATGAGGCGGGGCAAAGGCTGTTGTACATGCGGACTCGTCGGGAATTTGTCGGCAGTTTGAGGCTGTGAACGCCATAGATACACGTAGACACGAAAAACAAGATCTATCGTCGAGCAGTGGATGACGGCCTTGCGGCCGCTCTGGAGAGAAGGGAAGCAGGTCTGGGAAGTCGTAGCCAGAGATACCGCGCTGAAGGGGCTGGAGAATGAGGTGAATGTTCGGCCGCTCGTTGGTGCTGCGGATGTGGTGAAAAGAGCTGCCATAAAATCCCAGGCTGTTGCAGACGGCGGTTGTCGGCGGTCCAGGAGCAAGTGTTGCTGTGAGACCCACAATAGAGACAGAGGATGGCAGACGGCCACGGAGAAAAAGACCGATGACTTTGAAAGCAAGACGGAAGTCGGCTCCCCACTCATTGATCAAATGGACTTCGTCGACACAAGCATAGATTATTTGTGCGCGAAAGGTCGGGTCCTCGGAGATAGTACGCCATTCTTTGCTTGAGAGATGCTCGGGGTCGACGCAAACAACCTGCCACTGAGCGCAAGACTTGATCCTCTCGACCAGATTGATGCCGCTGCGACGAGCTTCGGCAAGAGTTTCCTGTGAATACGCTAACGCCGAGATGCCGAGTTTGGTGAGTTCAGAAACCTTTATACAGTCAGTAGCGCTCCAGATGTACAGGGTGAGCAACGCAACAATATTGGAAGCTAAACCTTTGGTTGGTGTCACGACAATGCCGACAGGATTCAATTTTGTTGGTAGGCCGCGAGGATATAAATCTGGATTGGTATTGTACTCGTTTAGGACCAGAATAGGAACACTGAAGGCCCCTGATTTGCCGTCGCCGGTAGCTGTGCAGCCCAAGACATGCTCGCGGTCAAGAATGGGGGCTATGATGTCTTCCTGGACACGTCGAAGGCCGTTGGTCCACTGGGGAATGACCTTTCTGACAATAGTATCGAGGACTTCACGGCCTGTGGGGTCCTGCCACCGAATGGGAGCCATTGTCGCGTGAAAGCATAGAGAGAATGTCAAGAAATATCCCGACGCGACGATGACGCGACGCGATCATGTGATTTTCAAACTCCGCAGATTGGTAATATCTTCATAACCTGATCGGACCCCGCGCTCACCAACAGACTTCAACAGATCGAGGTACGAGATCACACTGTTGTATTGTCTGTCTACGAGAGGACTATGGGGTTTGTGACCTTGAGGGACCTTGTACAAGGTCACAAGTCAAATGTCAACAGTCTGATGTAGCTATGGGACATATCCACAGAATTCACACTCTTTTTACATGCAGCAGACTGGACCCTACTTACAGAAAGTCTGGTGTAAACCTGTACACTTTTCTATGGTTCTGCAGCAAGTGCGGACTCTTCAAAGAGTGCACCCTGGCTTTGAAAAGTTCTGTACATGGAGCGTACAGTTGATTCATTTTATCCCAACACAGTCTTATGGTGTGCACAGGGATGTACACTTTCTTCCAGATCTGTAACAGCTAGTGGTTTGATGGCCACGATTACGGATGGTAGCGGTGGTGACAGAGGTATTTAATGGGCATTGAAGGTGGGTCGGCAGGAC
>QVIE01000217.1:0-28300 GCA_013387415.1 Panellus pusillus | reverse complement strand
ACTGTCCAAGAATCAGGTGCGGATGACAGTGTGACGTTTGATGAGTCTGAACCCGGGTCCCCGGCGTCGCTATATGATCATTCCTTGCAAGGATAGCGCTCAGCGATAAGCCTTTCGGTCGATGGAGGGACCTGCAATATTCCACCCAGCTCTTTTCACTTCCTCATCTAAGTGAATCCCATCTTCAGCGCATCTCGGCACTCGAAGTTTCCAAGTTGTTCAGAGCAGTGTTCCCTGCCACCGTTTCGTGCAAGTCTCATGGATATACCTGCACAAAGATTGAGGCTCGTCCTTTCTGGAAGAATTAAGCCTGTTGTCTAATCTGAACCTGTGCAGAACGGCCGCGGACCGTGAACCGTCCTAAAGCCTCGGATGCCCGAACAAAGCCCATTCGTCATCTTTTGGGCTTCTGAGCTCATCTTGCACCTTGGCTTCTACCTCCACCATGCCGGACCAGACAGCACTCCTGCTCAAAGAGAAACAAGGCTCGTTTATCGTCGACAGCTGGCCGATTCCGAAACCGGGCCCTGGGGAAATACTCCTCAAGGTTAAGGCTGCCGCGTTGAACCCCGTGGATTGGAAAATCCAGAAGATCGGATTCTTCGTGAACAAGTATCCTGCGGTTCTCGGTTCGATCTATCCGGCGACGTGGAGGAACTTGGCGAGGGTGTGGAGGTATAACGAAGGGCGAAAGAGTGTACGTCTGTGCGATCTCCATTTTCAAGCCTTGAGACCTGAAATGAGGTAGAATTGCGGTCGCTTTTATCCCGCCGGATACGCGGGATTCCAACAGTATTCCCTAATCCCTGCAGATCTCGCAGCAAAGGTCCGTCGACGCACTCATGCGGGATACTCTCTAAATCATATCTGTTGATACAGATCCCGTCAAGTCTCGACTCTGCTGAGGCTGCATCTATTCCCCTTGGATATGCTACCGCTGCAATTGGTCTTCTGGCAGCGCTTCCCATCGGTGCCGGACTCAACCCTACCTTGGATCCTGACGTGAACTATTCCGGCCAACCAGCATTTGTCTACGGCGGAAGCACCTCCGTGGGTCAATTCGGTTCGCATCGTTCTCGACATGATGCGCTTCATATATATATCATATCTCTCTCAGCAATCCAAATCCTCCGCATTCTAAAATACTCCCCAATCATCACGTACGCCTCCGTCAAGCACACGGACTATCTCAAATCCCTCGGCGCGACGCATGTCATCGACCGTGCCGCAGTACCCACTGCGTCGGATGTCCCAGCAGCCGTCCAGAAGCTTGCCGGCGGTGCACCAATCAAGATCGTTTACGATGCAGTCAGCGACCCCGACACGCAGGAAGCCTCGTTCTCCATTCTCGCGCGGGGCGGGATCGCTGTCGCCATACAAGGCGGCTCTGACAAGGACGTCGATGGCAAGAAGCTAATCCATATCACGGGATCGCCGCACGTTCATAAGGAGTTTGGCGTGCTTCTATGGAAGACGCTGGCCAAGCAGGTGGAGGAGGGTGTGATTGTTGTGAGTATTCTGAACCTTTGTTCGATTCCGAGTTCTTGAAAAATCTTTAGCCCAATCGCGTTGAGAAACTGCCCGACGGTCTCGCGGGTATAGTGGATGGCTTGGAGAGACTCAGGACCAATGCGGTCAGTGGAGTCAAACTGGTCGCTCTCCCACAGGAAACTTCTTGAAGGAAACACATCAGGACGATGAAATCGAACTTTGTACTTGTTTCGTTATTCTGTATGTCGACGCTGCGACAAGTGTTCTTTCTTCTGCGCGCTACTCATCTCTTTGGTTCTGCCTTCCATCGCTCAGCGATGAATCCTTTAGTCAAAGTTGGGATATAGATCCGCAGGTTGCGGACTCATTGGATATTGGGAGGCCTTGGGGAGGCCTCTTCAAATCCCATCATGACAATGATGGCATCTCGAATTCTCTCCTTGTCATATCCTCTTTTGTGCCAGTTGTGTGGCAGGAGGGCCTGCACAGCCATTCTGGCTCGGGAATCATCTGTCACTCTCAACTTCTTCCGAGCTCGTCGCACTTTGACTTCCACATCCACCATGCCATACCAGAAAGCACTCCTTCTCATAGAGAAACAAGGCCAGCTCACCGTCGACAGCTGGCCGATCCCGAAACCCGGCCCAGGGGAGATTCTCATCAAGGTCAAGGCTGCTGCGTTGAACCCCGTCGATTGGAGAATCCAGAAAATGGGATTCTTCGCGGACAAGTATCCTGCGGTTCTCGGATATGATCTGTCCGGCGACGTAGAGGAACTCGGTGAGGGTGTTGAGGGAATAGCGAAAGGTGATAGAATGTGCGTCTGTGCGACCTCCATTTTCGAGCTTGAAATCGAGATAAGGTAGAATTGCTGTCGGCTATATTCCCAGCGGATACGGTGGGTTCCAACAGCATTCTCTAATTTCTGCAGATCTCGCTGCAAAGGTCCTTAGTACTTACGTTCAACTCCAGCAAACACTCTCTGAACTCCATCCCGATACAGATTCCGCTAAGCCTGGATTCTGCCGACGCTGCTTCAATCCCCTTTGGGTATGCTACCGCTGCAGTTGGTCTTCTGGCAGCACTTCCGCCGGTGCCGGACTCAACCCTACATTGGACCCTACTGTGAACTATTCTGGCCAACCAGCATTTGTCTACGGCGGGAGCACCTCCGTGGGTCAATTCGGTTCGCATCGTTCTCAACTTGATGCGCTTCATATACTATGACACTCCTCAGCAATTCAAATCCTCCGCATCCTAAAATACTCCCCCATCATCACGTACGCCTCCGCCAAGCACACGGACTATCTCAAATCCCTCGGCGCGACGCATGTCATCGACCGTGGCGCAGTGCCCACTGCATCGGACATCCCAGCAGCCGTCCAGAAGCTTGTCGGCGGTGCACCAATCAAGATCGTCTATGATGCAGTCAGCGAACCCGAGACGCAGGAAGCGTCATTTTCAATTCTCGCGCCGGGCGGGATCGCCGTCGCCGTGCAGAGCGGGTTCGAGAGGGACATCGATGACAAGAAGGCGATCTACATCCTGGGTCACCGCACCGTCACAGGGAATTTGGCGTGCCTTTGTGGAAGACGCTGGCCAAGCAAGTGGAGGAGGGTGCCATTGTAGTGAGTATCGAAGTGCTATTCCACAATCAGCTCTTACTCAAATTTCTCTAGCCCAACCGCATTGAGAAACTGCCCAACGGTCTCGCGGGTATAGTAGATGGCTTGAGAAGGCTGGAGAATAATGCGGTCAGTGGATTAAAACTGGTTGCTCTTCCGCAGGACACTGCTTGAAGGAACCGTGGCGCATCATGCGACACTTCAGGACGATGATTCTGTCGATGAATTCGAATGTATTTGGATCGTTATTCTGTATGTGGAAGATACAAAATTAACAGTTGTTTTCTGGCTTTGCTTAATGTCACGTAGGCATTCAAGTCTGAGGACAGTCTGTAGTACGGAAACGAAATACGTCGTAAGTACTCCAGAGTAGAGAGGTGCGAGAAGATGTTGTTATTTGTCATCGTCCCACGGTTCATCATTCCCGGAAGGCTTTCTCCCCGTATCTTTTTACTCAGCATTCTATGCGCTTGCAGTATACTCTAGATAGTATTTTGAATAGTATATAAGCTGTAGTTTGTCCCTCACATTAATTACCACTTTTATTTGCCTTTGCGGCAGATGCATGGAATTTGCGCTGAATGTGCTGGGTTCAAGAATGTATACGCAAGCCGGGTTTTGTCAATCCCGCTAAAGAACAAGAAAAGAGGTGATCCAAGACGCTACCAATCAGGTGTCTACTTCGACTCCGCTTTCGCAAACATATTCCAGATGATAGAAAGATACATATCCCGCGGGAGGTACGCAAGCAGGCGAAACATCGTCCAGTTCCCTCCGCTGAGGATATACCTAGGTGGGTTTGCCTGGACGATCTTGGAGACTATCCCTTCCGCAAACTGGTCAGCCGGCATGGCCGACGCATCTCTTCCGGCCTCCAAACGCTGTCTGATGCTGTGGAAGAAACCCTTGTAGATCGAGTCGGGCGCAAGCTGGAAGTCGTCGTGCTTGCCTATAATCTTAGTTCGGACGGAGCCAGGGGCAGCGAGGACCACACGGATGTTCAACGGCTTGCATTCCATGTAAAGGACTTCGGTTAGGATGCGGACAGCCGCCTTAGAAGAATCATAGACACCCATCCAGGGTGTCGGACTTGTAAGAGTTCAATCAATCGGAGACGGAGGGGTGTAGTACGCAACTCACAACTCTCCAACTATAGAGCCGAGATTGAGAATCGTCCCTTTCTTGCGCCTCGCCATGTGGGGAACAACCACGCCACAGAGGCGTACTATCGAAAAGACATTCGCGTCGTATACGGCCTTGACTTCTTCGGCTTTCCAATCGACGGTGGGTCCTAGAAGAACGTGAAAGACAGTGTCAGATGTCGTCGGTGAGCGTAGCAGAGAAAAGACCTGAAGCGAGAACTCCCGCATTGTTGACCAGAATGTCGATGTGACCGGACTCGTCGATGATCTTCGCGACGACAGCCTGCACTTGAGCATCGTCCGTAACGTCGAGTGTGAGCTTTTTGATGTTGGGATGGACGAGGGTTTTCATCGAGAAGACGGAGCGCGAGGTTGCGTAGACCGTGTAACCTCTATCCGCCAGCTTAGAGCATCTGGAAGAGCAGTGAGCCAACGGAAGAGTTGAACGAGGTCAGAGGTGAGCACAAGTAAAACCCAATGCCGCCTTCAGAGCAGCCAGTGACTAGCGCAATGTTCGAGCATGCCATGAGGAAGGACGGGGACGTGTTCTGGTCAAGGGATGATCCTCTTGCCTATACTAGGGCTGTCGCGTTGTACTTAAGTAGTAGGTAAGTTACCGCCGTGTGATCACCGCGCTATTGCCACGAAGTTCTTTCTCACAGCCTCGCTGCTTCCGGTCTTCTTTTTGGCCGCTGGCAGATCCGACCTGCACAAATTCACATCTCTCGAGATACTTACAACTGAGATACAGCCTGGGCTGTCTCGCCACCGCGCTGCACAACTTCAAGCTTCGTCCAACGCCCCCGACGACGACGACGATCACGTTGGAGAGGCTCTCGCCTTTACGAGCTAGAAAACAGCTGGTGGCTAGGACTCTGAGAGGCTGGAAATTGCCTGCCAGTGGATTGGGGGTAGGATGGTTTGGAATCACTATGTGTAAACAACCGGATGTAGCTATCAACACAGCCACAACGTGCGTCGCCCTGCCGCCAAATCGGTCCCTCCTCCCCGCCGTCCCCGTCGCTCGACATCAATGGCCCTGGCGGTAGAGACACCGGCTCCGCGTTTGCCGGCGGCGCGCGCAGGACGTACGACCCGGGGGGTGCTGCTGTCTGGGATCAAGGACAAGCGGGGCCATCTCAGTTTTCGGAACGACAACATCAGCTATGCGCTCAGAGGGTGCATTCTCATTGAGTTGACGTTGCGGAGGCGCATTGTTGTCGTGAGGGACCCAAGCACAGTGCGTGCTTAAGCGCTTATATTCACCTGTTTTTCCAGTAGACGCGGACGACGATCACGCGTTTTTTCTGCGCAGAAATGATTACCGCTGCTAGCGCTGGAACGGATGCTCACAGTCATCTCGACGCGGCAGACGGGCGAGACGTTGCTTGACGAGACACTCAAGATGATGAAGCAGACTGAAGACGCCGGCGAAAAGATGGGCGTCGGCACCTGGATAGATTTGCTGAGTGGTCAGTCCGATTCAGTATTTCATCGTCTTCGAAACGTCGCCGAGCAGCAGTCAGCGGGCTGCCAAAATAAACGCGCCCATCGGGGCACATTCTCCTCTGAAACAGGACCAATGCCGCCTTCCGCCCAACCCAGCCGATATTTTCACCCGCAGATTCACACAATCTGTGGCTCAACTTATCGATTCGCATCGCAGAGAGAACGACGCGGGAGTGGATCGTCTTCGAGAACAAATCGACCGTCTAGCGACCGAGGTCTCCGGCGCGCAGCAAGCAACGCGGGCTTGCCTGGACGGAATGGTCGAGGTCCTCAAGAGTTTGGGGAAGATTCATCTCGACCGCCTCCAGAGACTGGAAGATACGCTGGGAATGGGCGAGGATGCGCGGGAGACGTTGATAGACAAACTTGAATTATTGCCGTCTGGAGTTGAAGAGCTGGTGGACGTGTTCGGGAATGAAGAAGAGACTAGTGAGTGCTACCGGCGATTCTAAAGATTGACACATGAGGAAATCACGGCTGTGTTGAGAGAGCGACAAGCTCAGCACCACCCAATCCTTCTGAAATCATCTGGTCTAACGGGATTGTTGATGGATCTGACTTTACGTCTGCTTATCTGACTGAAGAGTCGTTTCCTGAATTTCGGAACTATTTCGAAGCCACGACAGACTTACTTCCATTGACTCTCTTCGACAAAAACGTACAGTTCTCAGCACCCTGTTGGAATAATTGCTCGATCTTTCAGACGGCTCCTTGAAAATTTTGTCCACTGAGCAAGCTACGCTGTACGGGTGTGTTTGATATTTATGCAACGGTACCTGGAATTTTGTAATTTTCCTTGACATGAGCGAGTCAAACAAAGGCACCAGTATGCGGGTGACAATTCTTTGACGTTCTTGAGAGTGATAGAGGACCCCGCGACGACGAGCGTTTGACAAAATGTAAATTCTTTGTTTTCAACCATAATGTTGAACAAATACCACGTGACATCTACGGAAAACTCGGATCCGGGGGGAAGCCTGAAACTCTGCCGAAGATATGGGCAAGCCGTCCGTTTCAATCCCTGCCAAGACTCGGTTTCTCTCCCATGGTGACCTGAGTTCTTGCATGGTCACCTCGTCCACCGATGCCAATGAACATCGATGATCTGAATACTCAATGAATACTTATGTATCATCTGAGCAAGGATCATATTTTAAAATCGTCACACTACATCGTCGTTCATACACTTAACACTTATCCAGTCAGTTTCATAAGTTGCACCCGTTCCTCGCGGACGGCAAAGAGTAAGATATACCGATGTCCCTCAGTCTTGCGTTTCACAACTGCCTCTCGGATCTGCTGGGCATAGGCCCCCTGCTGCGCCGGAAACGTGCTCGCAAGTGCTTTCCATACCTCCTCATCGGTGAGCCACGCCGAGCTCCTAATCATGGCGTCAAACACAGCCGGCAGAATGTCGACAGCCAGGATCGGCATTCCCGTGTGCACACCGGTTTCCACTTCCAAACCGGTTTCGAACGCTGGTCAAAGTGCATATGATCAGGGAGAAGGATCAGACAGTGGAGAACAGAAACCGACCTCGGTCCATGAATAGCTGCTTCACCTGTTTGCGCTGTTTCTTGACGTCCACGGGAAGGATCAGTTGGACAGCAGGTGCATCTGTTGCTTCTTTGTTCGGTACTGGATGCGCTGCGGTGTTCTCGGAAAAGCGTAGAGCGCCAGAGATACTGGCGTCCACTCGCTTCTGCTCCGCGATCTGCTGTTGAAGCCAACCGACGAGTTCTTGTCTCGTCACTAGGATAACATCAGAAGGCACGCAAGTAGAGAGCTATGGATACGCACGTTCATATTCAGTACCCTTCAGAATGCTTTTGACCTTAAAGGCCAATTGATCCCGGCGACCTGCACGAGAGCGAGGGTAGACCGCGAATCTGCAAGCCAAGTCAGCAGAAAAAGGCTACTGATGGATCAACCCACAGAACTCCCTCCCGACTGCACATGTCCAGATGACTCTCGTGTTCAGATTCCGGAATGCTGGATTCGTATATCAAGTCTGCGCTGATGTTATTCTGCCACAGAAAAGAGACGACTTCCAGTCGATCTTGAAGATATCCGGGATGAAATGATACGACGTAAACGTCGCATCGTCGCGGGCTCCAGAAACCAAATGAACGCTCCTGTTTCACCAATGTCCGAACCGATGACACCTGGTACGCAGCCAAGGCCATGGTGATCTTCTCGACTGCGATTTGTAGTCCCACGGCACAGGTGGTTTCTAGTTTCTGCCCGGGAGTCGCCTGCTCCTTGATCAACGCATCATAGCTGGCACAGTTGTTCGAACCAGACACAAGAAGGAAGATGACGGGAACGCACCGTCCACCAGCGGCTAGGACATCCGTCCTCTTGTTTTTGCGGACGACTTCGACCAAAATCCCATTCTTAAAGTGCGTGTGATGATTGCCCAGCATTAGTGGGTAGAATGAGATGGGCCGCGCAACCCCTGTCAGGACCGCGTATTGAATGGTCTCCTTAACTTCTTCTACAATTGGCCGCAAAAGACTCGTCAACGATGGTGAAATCTTATCGAGTTTTAGCAACAGAGCGTCGATATCTTCGTCTAAGATGCAAACTCAATGTGTGAACGGAATCACGTGCGATAGAACATACCAGTGTCAGCCAAGGCCTCCAACTCATCCACCGTGGAGCGAGAGAGGCCCTTCTTCAACAACAGCGCACGTTTCTGAGCAGATGACGACTTCGAGTGGTTGATTATCTCCAAGATCGAAAAATGTAGATCGGAAGGGATGCGCTCAAAGATAATTCGAACGACTGCAAACAAACAATAATTAGTCCGAGATGTCGAAGCTACTCCGCGAGGAAACTGACCAGAGGAATGCGAAATATGAATCTCGTAATTCTCGTTCAGATTTGGGAAGCTATCGAGGCATTCGTTTGCAACGGCGATGATCTCCGCTGCAGCGGCGATCGGACCAGACGTTATGTCTGGAGAAATGATGTCAAAGAGCGCAGCTTTCTGATATTTCGGATGGCCAGCCACAGCGCTTGAAGAGATCAGCGTAACTCGTGTTCCGCGACATGCAACCTACTTTTCGCGATATACGCTCCCGATATGATAACGCTTGATTCTCGAGATCTGGCCTTTCGCCGCAATGCGTGCAAAGGGGACCAAAAGGTTGACTGGCAACATGACTATTTCACCGTACCGATCGATGAAGCTCGCTTGGTTCTTGTCCTCCGCAGAGTTGATGACAGGCATAAGTAATGGTGGCTCCATGTCGACTGCGCCATGAAGCCGAAAAATATACGCGAGCCGTTCTTGGACAATATCGTTCAAAGCTGCGTGCTCGGGTAGGTCGCAGTCGACATCGTACAGGAACCGTCGAGCTGGAGGTTGAGGCTGGCTGAAGAGTGAAGCCAAGACCGCTTGATGGTGGGGCGAGTCCGGTTTCACTTATATACGATTAAGCGATATGTAGTTCGCAATCTCGCGGAGAACTAACCCATCAGCCCAAGTGCACTCTTGAAATACTCGTCCTCTAACCTGGACGGCAGCAACGGGCTCTGTGAGAGCTCCAAAGCAGTGGGCCTAGTGTCCGGATCGTGATCCAAGAGACAAGTGATGACTTTCCGGAGTTGATCGGAAAACGATAAACAATACGTCTCGAAAGAACTCACTTTGCCGTTGGCGCGTCAAATGACTGTCCCAGCCTGAAGGAAAGATAATCAGAGGCTGCCTCAAGTCCTCGATAACAGCGATCCGCTCCGAGCCCGTGGTGAACTTGTAGTTCATTTCAAAGAAAACGATCTAGCGACATGATTAGATTTCGCCAAGTTGTCCGCGGGTGAACGCACTCCGAGACTGTACATATCGGCCTTGGTGTGATTTCTGGGCCCGCGCTTCCTTGACTGAACTTCAGGCGCAATGTACAGACGCGTCCCGACCTCTGCGATGGATGAGTCACCGTCACCGGACTGACTCTGAGACAGCGCTCACCGAGGGTCATTTCAGCATCTGAAGCGACTGGATGGTGAAGTGTATGTTGCGGCTCCACTGCGGACAGATTGGATGTTGCCAGTCCGAAGTCACCCACTGTGAGGCGTCAGTGGGACAGTGAGCGGCGTAACGATTGTAGTCGTACCTTTGCAGTCGCCCTTTGCATCTTTGGAACGACAGAGGTTCACATTTTTGAAACGTCAAACCAGGGAACACTCACCAATGAAGATGTTTGTCAACTTGATATCGCGGTGCAAGATTCCCGACGAAGACATGTAAACAAGCGCCTCCAAGATTTGCTGGAACAGTCGCCAGGCTTCTACCTCAGACAATCCTTCGGAGATCCTCTACATTCGCATCAACACACAATCGACTGAAAAATTGAACTCAACACCACTTCTCTGAGCGTTTGTCGTTCGACGAATTCCTGCTTTCAATCAGGGGCCACTGCAGTAATAAAAATCCAAAAGGAACACACCATCTGGATATATAGAGTGCGTGACACAGCCAGCGGCGGCGTGGGCGGGGGCTTCTCAAATGTCACATCCACCCCGAACGCAACATCCCCATCCCCGTCATCGCTCTCCGTCTCGCTCTCGTCCCCCTCCCCATCATCCGTCCGCGGCGACGACGACCTCGACCTCGAGAAATGAATACTCGGAAACGAGGACCTCGATCCCGAGCCCACATCGTCCAAATCATCCAAATCGAACGTGATATGATCGCCACTCGAGGATATGCGGCTGCGCGAGGTGGGCACGGACACGGTG
This sequence comes from Panellus pusillus, assembly GCA_013387415.1. Lineage (NCBI taxonomy): Eukaryota > Fungi > Basidiomycota > Agaricomycetes > Agaricales > Mycenaceae > Panellus > Panellus pusillus. Next base: position 17,790 of record QVIE01000217.1, on the reverse strand, counting down.
CCGTCCTCCGTGCCGTCCTCCGTGCCGGATTCGTCCGAAACGGCGGCGGACGCGGCTTCGGCGGTCTCGACCCAGGTGGTGAAGTACCGCACAATGAAGCGGTGCGAGAGTCTGCTTAACGCGTTCACCTCGCGGAAGATCTTGGTGTCGCTTTGGGTCGTGCTCAGGCGGACTTTTTTGACTGAAAAACATGGTCAAAGTTGAAAATCACGATCTCAAACTCTGAACGCACCTGCGTACACGCGAGAATCAATCTTGTTCCGGGCCTTCACAACAGAGCCGAACGAGCCTTTGCCCTATTCGAAAAAACATTACACCCCCAAAAAAGCACACGACTTTCACAGACAGGCGCTTACCAACAACTCTAACTCCTCCCAATCCTCCTTCCAGCGACTCGACTGCCGATCCCTTTGCGGCGCACGGAAGAACTCCAACTCGGGCGAGCTCCCTACTCCTGCCATGGGCGTTCGCACCTCGGGCGCCTGCACGAGCGGGCTCTTCACTACCGGAATACCTATACTGAGCGGGGCGTCGGAGAGGTCTGCGAGGAGCGAGAGGCAGGAGAGGTTGTTCTTCTTGGAAGAGGGGAAGAGCATGTTGAGAGCGTGGCGTTGAATATTCGGGGACGCGTCGGCTGGTGCTTGATATCAGATTCGGTGCAGTATGAGGCAGAGAGAGAGCTCACAGGCACGGATGGCGGCGTATGCGTCAGGATACCGCTCTGTGACGTCGAGCCCGAGGAGCATCTGGATCAAGACGATCCCGACGGCGTGGATATCGCGGTGGCGCGTATACAGTAAAGCAGATTCGTTCTTGACGTCCTTGGAGAGCCTGATTCAATTGCTATAAGCTTACGACTAAACCGAATCCCGTCACTCACCACTGATCAGGAAGCCGCGGTTCATCACTCAGTTGTGCAGAAACCCCCGCCCAAAAGGATTGGAGCGGTGCAAATCAAGCAAGCGCGTATAAAACGCAACTTCATCAACTTCGCCACCTTACCCTTTCGCTTTGCCGTCCCGCGGCATAATCCCAATACAATCTGCCGCAATTCCCCGATGCACGAGGTCCGCGGCATGCAGCGCGTTCAAGCCCGAGAGTATCTGTACAAGGTACTCCGAGGCCCTCGACTCTTTGAGGGAGTCGCAGTCCTCCAGCAGGTCGCGCAGCGTCGACGCGGGGGACGCCTCGTGCAGCACAACTAGACGCGGCCGGTGTGCGGGAAGGTGAGCTTCACAGCGAAGACACGGAGCACGTTCTCGTGCGCTATCGCGATGAGTCTGCGGATCTCAGCTTCGACCTGCTTGAGCTTCTTCTTCCCTGGCTGGTGGTGTAGTAGTCCGAGGCGAAAAGTGGTGACGCAGAGCTCCAGCGGCGGCAGCGACGCCCCGCGCTCATGTCTACGTTATCGCAAACGGGGTCCGCGGTCCAGTTCATACCCAGCCGGTGCGGCCGCGGGTGGAACATCCGCACTGCGTGGAACTGCACGCCGCCGTCCGCGACCACCACGGGGTCCGCGAACGACTCGGTGAGCATGTCCCCCGACCCGAACCCATCGACCGGGACCGCGCACCTCCGTCGCCTCGGAGTTGCGCGCTTCCGCGCCATGTACTGCCTCTCCTTCTCGAGCTGCTGCCGCTGTGCGTCGGCCCGCACGGCCGCCTCGAGCTCCTGCGCCGTCTTCGCCGCGCGCTCGATTTCTTGCTCCGCCGCGTCAGCGGCTTTCTGCTTCCGGATGCGCTCCTCTTCGAGCGCGCGAGGGTCATTTGGTTCGCGAGGGATCCGGGGACGTCGATCGGGGCAGGACGTGGCTCGAAAGCCAGTCTTGGCAGAAGGTGACGATCTGCCGCGGCTCAGTGGGCGCGCGCGTTAGAAGAAGGGAGGGTACGGCGCACCTGGAAAGTCATCTCCCGCCTCGGCACTCTCGCCTCGTTCTGGATAGCCTGCGAGAGGGTGTTATCTGGTCATTGGTGATCCGATTATGGGTTTCTGAATCGTGAAAGTGGGGGAGGCTCTGGCGGGGTAGGTCTTTGGGAATCTGGGGCCGTCAATAGGGACAGGTAGGCTGCGAAGTGACCACGCACATAACGTGCAGATTGAAGCATATCTTGCTTGCATGCGCTGGGTCCGGGCGGGACGCGTATCGTGAATTCATGAAGGCGGGGGGCGCCCTAGATTGATTTGAGAACAGCATGGATACAAAGAGCAGAAGCCACACCTTCCAGGCTTTAGGCGGTGAGTGTGTATAAAATCTTGGCGTATATGGATTTAAGGGCTGTTAGCTCGAGCTGTTGTAACTCTTCGCTGGATTCCATGAGTGGCGCTCAATCAACCTCCATGATGGTGGCAGATGGTGGTAGGAGACAAAGAAGGATCGAGTCAGCCTCGTTGCGATACGCGCGCGTCCGAGTCACGGTCATACTCTAAGCGTGATTCATGCTTCACATCCCTCGGCGTACTCGTTTCTCTGCGTCCAACGTGAAATCAGACATACTTGCGCCAAGCTACGGACACTACCACAGGGGCATGTGCCGTGATAGTCTTTCGGCGGCAATTGGCCATGACTTCTTGTCACGTTGCAGTTTTTCGGGATTTTACCTCGAGAAATGGTTTTTCATGGACCGGAAGGGGCAAAAAACACGACTTTCGACATTTTGCGGAAGCGATTGAAACCATCCCTGAGGGCTTTGTCCTCCTCCGAACCCTCTAGGAGAGTCAAAACTCCGTCTCACGCCAAGTAAAAATAGAACCTCGGCGCTCGCGCGGAATCTCTTCTCTCTGTCCTTCAAACATGCTTCAATCGAACGTAAAGAACCTTCAGTCCACCGACGGGACGAGTCTGTTCGCTGAGGCAACAGGCAGCCCCAGCAACCCCCATCTTGTCCTTCTCTCTGGACTCAGCTTGAGTGGTGCGGTCTTCGATGACATGTGCGCGGACCAGAGGCTTTTGGAGAGGCTCTACATCGTACGTTCTCGTCAGCTCCACGCAGCGCTGAAGACTTCGACGCATCGGAATAGGTTCGTTATGATCTTCGCGGTCATGGACGCAGCGGAAAGCCGAACACTGCGGAGGCGTACGAGTCCAAGTTGTTTGCGGACGACTTCAAAACGGTCGTAGACGCTTTCGGTCTCAAAAAAACCTGTTCTTGTGGGATGGTGTGTGGTTCAAATTGCGTCATTATCATAGCCCTTGAACATGATCTGCACGCAGGAGCATGGGCGGTCGGTCTATTCAGTCACACGACAATCGGTACAGGTCTTGAAATCCTCGCTTTACAGCTGCTGTGGCTACAGACGTAGTTACCCACCTTCCTCCGGGCACCCTCTCCGGCGTGGTCTATCTTTCAGGCGTTCCTGCACCGGGTGGTGTCGTTAGCGGCATCGCTCCTCCGGCGCTCTTGTCTGCGATTACTGCACTGATGTCCAACGACAATGTTGCGGCATACCAAGCGGCCGCAATCGAGTTCGCCGATTCACTCTTCGCGCACCACGAGCAGGTGCCCTTTGCCGTCAAAGCTCTTCACAGAGGTCACAGCCTGAGCCCAGACATCATGCGTTTCATGCTCACCCGCCCGATGGACGTCAGTCATCTGTGGAAGGCCGGCGCGGACGGGTTGCCGCTGCTTTTGGTGCAGGGAACGCTTGACCGTCATAGGGAAGGCAGCGCGAAGGGCATTGAAGAGGTCATGAAGCCGCACTTAAGAACTATCGATGATTTGGCTGGAGGGACGTGGACACGCGTTGCACTATGAGTGCCCAGACGAAGTCGTGCGCAGCTTGATCGATTTCACGGAGAAAGTCGGAGGAAAGGTTTGTATGATTGCATAGCGTTATAGAACTGTATTGACGTTGTTTTACGCAGAGCTACCTCTCGACTTGAACTAGCGTGGTTTCACCGTCTATCTTTCAACTTGATATTCTGCCTTGATGTCACCTGGCTACATGCAAGCTCTTTTTACCCGAATGTTTGTCTCAGCTTTACTCTTTCCAATAAACAGCGTTTCATCTTGTTCCCCGCATCGATAGACAATGAGCGGCCTCGCGGGGTCCCCGCTCTGCCCCATGTTTCTGATCCGAATAATTTCGAGCCAGTATCTGCAAACGTGACCTTAGTTGGTCTAGCAGCTGTGTACCACAAAACATTCAGCATGGTTGGCGTGCAAGGCCCAGTGTGAGAACGGTTGAGTTTTCAAGTCATCATCGGATAATCCTTTTCGATAGTATCCAAGGTCTACTATTCTGCTTCACTTACCTCTTGAGTACGTACGTGCGAGTATTACTTAAATGAGTATGATAGTAGGATTGGCTAGGGACGGCCAAGGGACGGCGACTTCGAAGACGACGAACACGCGACCAGTTTTGGGACACAACGACAGCACGAGCACCTGCAGTCCATATACTCACATTGGAGCAGCGTCGGGACTTATTGAATCCCTTGCCGGAATGGAGAGACGGTGGTTGGAAATAATTCGTAGAGCAGTAGCCGATGACTTGAGTCGCTTGGACTCGTTGGAGTTTCCAATTAGAGCCACGTGATCGTGTTTTGATGGGTGGCATTCGCGTCGCATTGTTCTTTTACCCGTTTGGTGGGAGATAGCAGCAGTTGAACCTTAAAATCAACTCGAGCCCAAACAGTCAAAGCGGTTGTCCTGAACTTGATCGCGTTTTTCGCTCTGACCACACCTTCTGTCGCCAGAACGATCTCCAGAATTTTGCCATGCGCAGTGTGAGTGCTCCTGATACCGCTGTCCATCGTTCCCGTCTTGAGACCACGAAGGAACTTCCCTCAGTCCCGTACAAGTCGCAGAACAGCGCCCGCTCGAACGCCAGGCTAAATCCTCGCCTCGAGGAAACAGAATCGCCGGTCGAGCTGAATAGGCACTGGGAGCAGCTCCGCAGCCGTGCCGTGACGCAGAAGATTATCCAAGAGGCAGAGGTGAGCTTTGTATTGGTTTTCCCAGTCGTGCCACCCATCTTTGCGTTAGGAAAACGAAAGGCAAAGGGCTGCTGCTCGAACTCTTCGAACTCCTCTGCTTCATGCTTCAACACGCGAAATCAGACAAGGATTGGAGGACCGACTAGGCCAAATGTGAGGCCCTTAGTGATAAAGAAACACAAGTGAGTAGAAGCCATGAACGCCGTCGTCCATTTTCTGAAACCGCACAGGCTCAACGTGATGTGGATATACCGGAAGACGAAGTCCAACCACAAGCGTCGACGTCTCATGCGACTGACAATAGGCCAATGTCCGGAGGACCTCTATACTTCATCCTTGATGAGGACGTCGAGTGGGACGCGTCGGCAGAGATTCGAAGCCCAGAAGACTCTCCTTTTGGCCGCGTTTGGATTCACGAGAGTACTATTACGGACTCCTAGATGAAGAAGTTTCTTCTGCTAGCGACGATAATCGAAGTGTAAGTTTCCTCGTGCAAGACTTCGTTGACCTCGTTGATGACCATATTCCGCTTGCAGGGTCGAGAGCCGGTGCAAAACAGCCGACGGCATTGTCGCCCCAGCAACAGAGTCCCTCCGACCCGCAGCGTATGCGACGGAGACACACCAGCGTTTTGAACGGACAGCTCTTGTCCCACAGGAAGAGAATTGAGGGGACTAGCGAGCCGGTAGCGAGAGAATGCCGTATGTACCCGGAATAATAGTTTTGCCTTGCATATTTCGAGGCTTATCCATTTTCGACCTGCATATTCACAAAATTGGGGACATGGACGAGTGTGTGTTGCGTCTTGAGCCAGAGTGCGAGGTAAGCATGTCGGGAGTAAGACGGAGGAAGAACGGTTGCGGTCCATGTTTGGCATATGTGTGTCAGATCCTGCTTCCGGCGGTCTGGCCCTTATTCTCCACAAGGCTGTCTTAGGCGAGTACGCGCAAATTTCCGAGGCTCAGGTCATACTCTAATAATCTTGGCCAGGGCCGCGGCGGAATTTTACGCTGGAATACCCCGTTTTCGGAAACAAAAGCGCTCTCGGCCCACGCGTTACGACAAACCGCGGTCTTAATAATGGAGCCTTTTGCTTTTGTCTCTGTGCTGTATAGCAGCACTTGTGGGCGTCCTGCGCCATGTACTCTAGCTGTCCCCCGTTAGCTTCTACCTCGACGTCCTCTTCGTATACTTGTCAGCACTTTGACGCAGTGTCCCCGGCCTCCAGTATGCACTCTTGGACCCCGTCAATGAATCTTCCATTGATCTTGTTCTTCAGTCGCCTGGTTCCCGTCAATGAAGCTGCATCGAATCTTGGCCCCCCAAAATCTCTTCAGCTCCTTCGACCCCACCTCAGCCCGAGCCAAAGTCCCGCGATCGTCGCGCGCCCTTCACCTGACGAAATGGAGGGCGTCATGGCACAACGCCCACGTTCCAGCTCACGGAGTGACTACTCTCGTTCCGTTACGCGGCCCATTCCAAACCGTTCGTCGCGATCTGATAGGCAGAGTGTGCCTACGACACCCTCAAGCTTGTGGCGACAAGTACCATCACCAGCAGAACGCAAGCAAGGCACCTCTTCTGCTCGCTCACTGAGTGGGTCTCACCGATGTGTCCACCCGCCCGTGGGTTCTGGGCGTGTACGGGCAATCCCGTCTGCGATGGACCTGGAGCCTGACGCCCGCAGTTGCCCCGAATCGAGGTCCGTCCGAGGCATTCGGGATGCTGGCGAGACTCGTCCTTCACCGCGTGTCTCACCCCCTCGGCCTCCGCCTCGTCCGAACGTCGTACCGGTGATCCAAGTGGAGCGCTCCGTGGAAGAGGACAGTTTCCGCCATTCATGGAGTGCGCAGAAGGAGAAGCATCCCCGCCTCCCTCTCGTCGTCTCCCCCCTCAACCCTCTCCGCGCCTGCATGCCTGCGTCTTATCCGGAATCTGTGGCTTCAGGCCCATGCAAAGTCGTGTGGAACTTCAAAAAACCGCTTCGAATGACATTACCTTTGAGGCAGTGCGTATCGCGTCTTCGCATTCTTCCATGCTCAACGCTCATCTGCCGCAGAGACTGCGACGCGGCGGCCGACCGCCTCTCCTCCCGGGCCATCTTCCTTGGCAAGGCGCGCACTCACTGTCGAGCATGCAAGGAAGACACGCTCCGCAAGCGTCTGCTGCGTTTCAATTATTGGATTGCTTATAAAGACCATATGTTTGAGACTGCTCTTGAACTCGAGAACGAAATCGACTGCTGGGAGATGCATGATGCGGCGGATGACCGCAACTTCCCGGAGAGTGTCTCCTTGCACGACTGCGACGACTTCGACTGCGAGGACGACGACGTGGACCATATGGACGGCGCCCCGTTGATTGATATTGTACAACGACATCCTCAGTATTCTGACCCTCTCTTCTGAACTTGTACATACGTACCTATATTGCCGATGTAATTCTTATGTTTCGTCTGACCAATGTACAGTACCATCCATCACTCTTTGTGTGGGTGTTACAAGTTCGGTGTCCACCGGTGCGTTTCACCATCACGCAATCTGAGCAGTGCCTTTAGTTGGAACGACGCATCTCATTGCCCTTGCACTCGCCTCCACGTCCGAGTCGCCGCACAACGGCTGCTTTGTGCTACTGCAATGAGACGGCCTCTTGGCATGCTCTTCCGCCGAACTTCGTACGGTGTACGCTGCTGACCTATGCTGCATCCAGGATCGCCCTGGAGGGAGGCAGGACTGGACGACGGCGTAGCTCTCTGCCTGGGTGGTGGCGTGGCGTCTGGGTCACCGCACTGGAAAATTCCGCGAGCTGTCAGGCCTCTGCGCAGCAGAACGACTCGGGGCTCCCGGCCGCTCAGAGCCACAACACAACGCGGCGCTTCGTCCGCTGACCCATTTAACACCTTCTAGAGGGATGCAAGCTCGATCGAGGATGCAAAAGAAACTCAGGCCCGGGGGCGCTCAGCGCTCATCTGTCAACGAGTCGAGAAGGCCTTCATACCGTTCATCCGAGCTCTTCGCCCAAATGTGGCATTTTGAAGAAAATGACAGCGGGCCCGTCTTCCCACACGGAGCTTCGGTGAGCCGCCTCAACGACTAGGGCTCGTTTCGAGGGACATGAAAACTGAGTGGAATCTTCTCGCAGGCAAAGTGATAGTTGCGGAATCAGCAGTGCAGCGCGAGTCTTCGGCTGTGTCAATGAAGAGGTCCCGGCGAGCCAAGGAGAGCACGAAAACCAGGTTGATGGCTCCGACGTCGTGGGAGCATGCGCTGGCAGCCTGACTCGGACTTGATCCAGCCTGCATGGACGGACTATCGGTACGTCGGTTGCGAGCGCCTCAGCCTTGCTTAAGTCCAACCCTATCCCCAGCTACTACAACGCCCTTTTTTCAGTGTCGGTACTCAACCTCATCTGTGAAACTCTTGGATGTTGGTCAGGCACACTGGCAGCGCACATTGTGTATGGATCTCTGCTGCAAAATCCGCCGAGAAACGTCCAATCCGCGCTCCTCCGTAGCTGCTGTACTGCATAGGAGATCTCAAGCTGGAGCCAATCGCCTTGCTCTGTCCGCATTTGTCCGTTATTTCTACCGATATATTGCGGACCTGTTCTTCCATTCTGGGGCTGTGCAGGCAACCCTCTTCCATGATTTTTTTTGCTGCCGGCCCATGATCAATTGGCTCATTCTTAGTGTCAGGGGATGCCATGTCTCGCTTAGGACATGGCAATTGCACCCGTGTGATACGATACGATCCGATGATTTCCGTCAGTTCCGTGTCATGACATGTGGGGACCGCTGCGTCGGATGGGCTCTCGAGTCTCTGTGTCAACAAGTTGTGTGCTCCCCACTTTGAATGTCCGGGAAATGGTGGCTGCAAGTTCTGTGTGGGCACCCAGCACTGCTGGCAGGGAAAAAGGTTCTAAATCGGAGCCGGTGAATCGTGATTGTAAAGCTACTCGCCGCACGAGCATCTGGGCCCAAGGCCCAATAGTTTAGGTTTTTTATATACGAACAAACAATAATTATATTAAAAAGAGTTGGTTGGAAGAAAGAACGGAAGCCAGGACATGCACACCCAAGAGCCACAATGTATCCTCACATGCGAATCTCGCGTGTAGGGTGGCCATTGTGGCTGTAAGGTACGACATGCCACTGCCGCATCCACGGGAGGCACGCGCCGTGGGTACGCGTACCCAAACGGGTGCGCGGACCAAGCGGCGCAGGTGCACGAGAGCAAGCACTGGCGGCGCACATACGAGGGTATGCGCCGCACGGGCATTGCGGCCGCATGTGGCGATGCGCAGGTGCGCGAGGGCGCCGTGACGTACTGGCGCAGGTGCGGCGTACGAGCGCAGGAGCGCGGGAGCGCAAGGGCTTGCAGTGCCGGTGCAGGCGGCACGGATCTGCGAAGGCGAGCAACGCGGCCGGGCGGGCATGCCGGCGTGAGACCAGGTAGCGGGGATGTGCAAGGGGGTGCCAACCACGAGCATGGATATGCGGGTGCGCACGTCCGAGGAGCACGAGGGCGACCAGTGCAGTTGCACGAGAACGCAAGGGAACGCGGGGGTGAAAGCAGCGCAAACGCGCGTGGGAAGTAGCGCGGCTGCGGCGAGCAGTGCAAGGGGCGCGAGGGTGCGAGGATGAGCGATGCGGGGGCAGCAGGCAGCGTGCGCGGGGAGCCGTTACTGCAGACACGGCATTTGGTCGTTTCTGTGAATATATGCCTCCGAAACATGACAAGAGACAGTAAAGAGGGAGATACACACCGTCTGTTCTCCTGTGGCCTCCTTCCGTGCCCGCTTTTGTCTTCTTTCACGCCCCGATACATCTGACAAGATCTCTGTAAAATGCCATGAGTCGTGAGGAAGAGAACAAAAAATACATACCCAGCACCCCACATCCATCCCTGACATTTCTTGTCCTTGTTTACGAGTTACATTAGGCGGCAGGCAAAGAGGAGAGACGGTCAGGTTGGCGGTGAGAGAGAGAGCGAGACGGAAACGGACGCCGTGGCAGCTGTCATTGTTGCCATCAGCAACAAGATTAGATACCATATTATCTTGAAATTTCATTGGCCGTTCTTAGTCTCAATGAGGAGATTTCTCCGAAAGAACATGGAAACGGCGGTCACGGAACAATATGATCAGAACTTGGAATTCAAGCTACAGATTGCCCTCGGCAGGGCCATGAATGCATTGTAATGCTCTGGTTATTCACGAGAAAATTGACAATGGGTCATACAGATATACTAGAAGTCTCCTCTCTTTTCTCTCTTTTTCCTTCTTTTTGCAACTTGAATTTTCTGCCGTCTCCCCAGACATGGAACATGGGCCTCAATTGGCTCATTCTTAGTGTCAGGGGATGCCATGTCTCGCTTAGGACATGGCAATTGCACCCGTGTGATACGATACGATCCGATGATTTCCGTCAGTTCCGTGTCATGACATGTGGGGACCGCTGCGTCGGATGGGCTCTCGAGTCTCTGTGTCAACAAGTTGTGTGCTCCCCACTTTGAATGTCCGGGAAATGGTGGCTGCAAGTTCTGTGTGGGCACCCAGCACTGCTGGCAGGGAAAAAGGTTCTAAATCGGAGCCGGTGAATCGTGATTGTAAAGCTACTCGCCGCACGAGCATCTGGGGCCCAAGCCCCAATAGTTTAGGTTTTTTATATACGAACAAACAATAATTATATTAAAAAGAGTTGGTTGGAAGAAAGAACGGAAGCCAGGACATGCACACCCAAGAGCCACAATGTATCCTCACATGCGAATCTCGCGTGTAGGGTGGCCATTGTGGCTGTAAGGTACGACATGCCACTGCCGCATCCACGGGAGGCACGCGCCGTGGGTACGCGTACCCAAACGGGTGCGCGGACCAAGCGGCGCAGGTGCACGAGAGCAAGCACTGGCGGCGCACATCACGAGGGTATGCGCCGCACGGGCATTGCGGCCGCATGTGGCGATGCGCAGGTGCGCGAGGGCGCCGTGACGTACTGGCGCAGGTGCGGCGTACGAGCGCAGGAGCGCGGGAGCGCAAGGGCTTGCAGTGCCGGTGCAGGCGGCACGGATCTGCGAAGGCGAGCAACGCGGCCGGGCGGGCATGCCGGCGTGAGACCAGGTAGCGGGGATGTGCAAGGGGGTGCCAACCACGAGCATGGATATGCGGGTGCGCACGTCCGAGGAGCACGAGGGCGACCAGTGCAGTTGCACGAGAACGCAAGGGAACGCGGGGGTGAAAGCAGCGCAAACGCGCGTGGGAAGTAGCGCGGCTGCGGCGAGCAGTGCAAGGGGGCGCGAGGGTGCGAGGATGAGCGATGCGGGGCAGCAGGCAGCGTGCGCGGGGAGCCGTTACTGCAGACACGGCATTTGGTCGTTTCTGTGAATATATGCCTCCGAAACATGACAAGAGACAGTAAAGAGGGAGATACACACCGTCTGTTCTCCTGTGGCCTCCTTCCGTGCCCGCTTTTGTCTTCTTTCACGCCCCGATACATCTGACAAGATCTCTGTAAAATGCCATGAGTCGTGAGGAAGAGAACAAAAAATACATACCCAGCACCCCACATCCATCCCTGACATTTCTTGTCCTTGTTTACGAGTTACATTAGGCGGCAGGCAAAGAGGAGAGACGGTCAGGTTGGCGGTGAGAGAGAGAGCGAGACGGAAACGGACGCCGTGGCAGCTGTCATTGTTGCCATCAGCAACAAGATTAGATACCATATTATCTTGAAATTTCATTGGCCGTTCTTAGTCTCAATGAGGAGATTTCTCCGAAAGAACATGGAAACGGCGGTCACGGAACAATATGATCAGAACTTGGAATTCAAGCTACAGATTGCCCTCGGCAGGGCCATGAATGCATTGTAATGCTCTGGTTATTCACGAGAAAATTGACAATGGGTCATACAGATATACTAGAAGTCTCCTCTCTTTTCTCTCTTTTTCCTTCTTTTTGCCACTTGAATTTTCTGCCGTCTCCCCAGACATGGAACATGGGCCGATCAATTAAATGTCTTCTGGGAACCTTCATGCTCACCGTATGTGCTTTTTGTGAACTTTGGTGCGCACCTTAATGTGTCTTGTGCTCTCGTTTCTGCGATTTCTGTCCTCACAAAATGCCGCCCGCGCCGAAGCTATCCAACACGGTCCTGATCGGACGCTCAGCACCAGGCATACGGGTCTTTTCCATATCCCTTCAGCCGGGTGATTCGATGACCAGACCTGGAGATATTGTCGCTGCGACCACCGGTCATTGTGCCGCAAAACGCGTGTACTATCCGTGTACACACGGCCTCTCTCTCCAGACAGGTCGTTCAGAAATCATAACGGCATGATATCAGATAAGGCGCCGCAAAACGCGTGTACTATCCGTGTACTACCTCCAATAGGTTCGTTCAGAAATCATACGGAATGATGAGGTTCTGGACGCCACCATCTTGTTTAATAAAGGGATACTTCGCTTTTGGGCAAAAGCTGGCCACTATCTTGTCCTGACCTATTCTTTTCGGGAGGTACGTGCTACGAAGTTCAAAAGCGGGGCGCTCGCTGGCGCTCGATATTGACGAAAGAGGACATCGCATCGGTATAAGTATCTGCCGCCGACAGCGCTTGCTCGAATATTTCCGGCAGAGTCTGCCGACCCATTTTTGCTTCCGCTCTCGACAAAACCTGTTGCCCGTGTTCCACTGACGACCTTCGTTGAAGACATCGTGGCTTTTTGTTGGAGCGTTTTCTGAGGTATGAACCCTTGATCAGCACTCATCGATGAAGTGAACTAATGTTGGCCAGGTCTAATTCTGTTCCAAGCAGTGTAGGACGGAGAACGATGCAAGGTGCGAGTAGCCCAGCGCTATGGCGCAAAGCCTGCGCTTTCTTTCTCTACCAGCATCTCGATTTTTCGACAAGGTGGGTAGTGATGTGAGAACACGAAACATTCGCTTTTTGTCTTGGTCGTAAGGATTCATATCCTTCCCCGACAGCGGCTGTGGGATTGAGGGGTGAGGGAAGACTTAAGACGGGTATGGCGGCCACACGCCACGGCGAAAACCGGGCGAAAATAGAACACTCTTGATGAACTTTACTAATAGGTCAATCAAACATGCGTTCTCAACGCCTTTTCTCGCGGTCGCTGATATTGACCGCAGTTGCCGGTGGGGCTCGCAGGCTTGCTAGTTGAAGCCATTTTGTGAAGCGCCTAAACCGTGACCGTCTGTCACGTGTTATTTGCAATTGTTGCGCCCTGTGGGCGTGGTTTCGTCACAGATTTGAAGCGGAGACTAATGTTCCTTTTCCACAGGTCCTGTCGATTCCAGACGTTCCTTGAAGTCATTTGATGGTTCATCTCTGCTGTATTATGTCGCACAGGTTGCGGAATGATTAGCTGCGTTATACAACTCTTTTTCCCGACGTTGTTGTATGGCGAGATCCACCGTTGAACGCAGGGCGCTTAATTGTGACGGACAAATTCAACTCCGACCCGGACCCAGACGAACGATTACGGCGCGTGTTCTTCACATTTAAAACTCAAACTTCGCGAGGCTAATGATTCGGAGGCTTCGTCGTTCTCTCTGATCCCTCCCCCTCATTACCCCCAACTCACTACACTGTGCGATGGAGGCTTATGATGATTATGACCTCACTCAGTGGGCACATCTGGAGCAGGACTTCGTCTGTCCAGGCCTTTCGACGCCGGCCTCGACTGTTTCCGCCCTCTCTACTCCAGGCCCTCTGACTCCAAACTCATTTGTGCCAATTTCCCCCTTTTCGCCTTCCTCTTCGCTGCCCTTGAGCATCGCAACGGATCCCGACCATTTTGATCCCTTGCAAGATGGTGACAGCCTTGCTAACGAGTCCGCGTGGCAGCTTGAGAACGAGCCGTTCTTGACAAGCTGCCACGCGGACTCGTTTAGTGTCGTGAATGATGCTCGCCTCACTGAAGCGAGCAGCACTGGTCACGACACCTCGTATTGCTATGACACGCTGCCTGAGTACGACGGTACTAGCAATGCGGGAATCCCGATGGCCAGCTCTGAATACGATGCTCTCAACTACAGCGACTCTCGCCCTTCCTTTCTGTTGGCATCCTCGCCATCGCCTGCCCCACAATTTGATCACGATTTGACCGATGTGAGTGTTGTCAGCAATTTCATCAATACTTTGCTCAGCCGCATTCACAAGTACGCATCAGTCAAAGAAGAGCTTGGAGACCTGGACGACCTCAAGACGTTGTCTCACTTCATGCCACCAAACGCTGTCACCCATCCAGACGTCCCGACTCGGAGGGCGATTATCTTCGCGAAGAACTCTGTCTCCCTCGGAACGCCACTGTCGATCTCTCAGTCGTGCCTGAAGACTCGAATGGCGAACCTGCCGTGGCATTGCATGTCGCCATCAAGGTAGCGATATACGCCAGTGAGCGTAAGATGCTCACGGCCTCAGAAATTCGTGAGGCTCTTGCAAGACGATTTCGGGGCTTCCTCCTGCGTGACGAGTGGCGGGTAAGTCTCGACACACACTATCATGATATCCATTGCCAATCTCGTTCATATAGGACAATATCCGTCACACCCTCTCTTTGCATCACGCTCTGGTCAAGGGAGACAAGTCGCCTGGGAAAGGACACTACTGGTACTTCAAAATACCGCCCGGGGAACAAACGCGGCCACGGAAGCGTAGATCAAAAGATCCGACGGTGACCAGCCCTGTATTCACTACCAAGGTCAAAACTACAGGCGGGACGTCAAAGGCCAAGACGCCGACCGTAGCCCATCAGACCAAGGTGGTCGGCCAGTCAACTCCTGTTCTTCTCGGCCGACGCAGTGACGGGTTCAAGGTACAGAAGAAGATGTCTAAATCCAGTGTCTCGGGATCTGCTGAAGAGCTTGCTGACTTCAACCCTGCGCTCTTCCGTGCTCCGTCGCAGCCGGTAACGTCCCAACCGGGCTCGACCTCTAGTAAGAGGAAGGGTCGGTCTACCGGCGCCCGCGCCTGAGGTCGTATACCTTTCCGTTCAAGTCTATTGAGCGACTTATTGACCACTCTCCAGTTCCTTGCTCATGCTGCCTCCTTTCTCTCTCCTGAATCATGTACATACCCCCGGCGGCATTTGCCAGCGCATACCCAGTACAGGTTCAACCGGTTTTCCAGAGTAGTAGATAGGAGGCTGAATGAATCGTGATGCAAAAGATTGGCATGAACATCGAATTGAGATTAAGATACGGTCTGTGTCTCGGTGCTCATGGTACGGCCACTCAAGCGTCGGAAACTACCTCGATTGAAAAATAAGGCTGGATGCAAGCTGGCTTTGTTCAAACTGCACCGGCCAGTGTTCTGTCTTTGGGTGGAGCCTCCATTGGATTGCTTAGAACCCACTGTACGCGTTGTACACTCCAGTTCCCAGCAGGTGATATGGTGATATGAGTGATTAGCCCGGAAAAGCGGAGCACGAAGGGGGTGGTGGTATGACCAGCGACGTGGAGAAGCGGAGTAACAGTTGGCCAGCTCAAATTCATCCACGGGCTCGAGAAAAGTTAGACGCTTGAGAGGGGGAGCGAGATATCAGGCTGACATAGTAGGGAAACGTTTTCGTCCCATCATCCACTGGTACAGCCCCTCGTAGTGTTCAGGACACCCAATGACGGTGTAAACGTTCTCCGGTACGGTGATTCTGGTGCCGATCTCCTGAAGCTACCCGCCGGTCATGCCCGATGACAGAATCGGGGTAGATCGGGGTCGAGCCGTTGCGGAAGCTCGTGGGCGGTGAATGAGCGTGAACTAATCAAGAAAACGGTCCATGCACGAGCGAGGCCGGAGTTGTGATGGTACCCGAGACGTCGAGTAGGGTGCAGATTGGGACGGGCGAGAAGATACTGCAGCGAAACTACAGGCGAGTCAAGCTCGCCGAAGGACCTTCTACGTCATAATCTGGGAACAGGAAACGCCAGCGAAAATCAGGTTCCAGGTTGAAGTTGTTTCTCTGACGCAAGGTAGAGTGTGACTGCACGAATAACCAAGCGAAAGAGTTCCGAATCAGAGTTCAAGAAAATGCCGGTTGCACGCAAACTTGAAGCTGACAAATCAAATCCCACCGCCACTGACTGATTGACAGCCGGGGCCGCTTCTTCAGATCTCTCCAGATCTCTCCATCTCGTCCATGGACATCTAGGGACACCTACGGACCTACAAGTGCAGTTACGAGCTGGTCGCAAAACTAAACATCTCGGTGATGTCCTGCCCCATTCACGCCTGTAGCCTTCCTTAAATGAAGTTCATTCCTTCGCGGCATCCCTGCCTTCCGTCGACTGCCATGCGGCACACTCTGCGCGGATACGGTTTCGGGTGGTGGCGCGTCGGTGACGATCTCGACCGGTGGCCCTTCGACGACGACCTCAGCCAGCTGCGGCAGCGCGGCGAGTACGACCTCGGGCGTAATCGCCACGTCCTCGTCCGACTCGGGGCGGCGCTTGGGCTCACAGGAGACGGACGGTATGAGTCGCCGGCGCCGACTCGGATTTCCGTTGCGAATGGTAGCGTATCGTCACTGTCGGCTGCAGCAGTCCCGCGTCCGGCTCGACGACAGGCAGGGCGGAGGCGGAGGATCCACAGGGGAATGGTCAACAGGCGCCGGGCGCAATCCACCCTCCCCGCGTAGCACGTCGGCCTCGCGATTTGCAGCGCTGGCGCCATTCTCTGCGAGTCAAGCCCACCGTACTTCGACTTCGGGCTGCGGCGAGACGAGCTGCCAGGAGGCCGGTGAATCTGATGGTGGGTCCCCCTAGCCCTTCTACCCATCGTATCGGATACTGTAGCTGCTACCACTAGCACCTCCGCGCGCGCTACCGAGCAGACTCCTGTCAGACGGAGGATAACAGGAAGCAAGAAGAGCCTCACCTGTATGTTACTATGCATCAGCCATAGGTAATATCAGTCTTAGTAATAGTATCCTCAAGGCCGAGCCCAGAACTGCACACGACCGTCGGACCGTGACGACGCCGGCAACCTACCACGTGCTGATCTGCGCGCGTAGTTGACGACGGAGGAAGCGCAGGGGATCGGCGTGCTTCGGCGTGTCCAGGATGTATCAGGATATGTGGGCAGGGCGGTACCTGGCGGTACGCGATTGAAGCGCCTCAGATGTCGAATGCAAAGCACACGAAGCGGTATGCAATCCTGGTGTTGAGGAGGATGGGAAACGACTGGAGGGGAGCGAACTGGCATAGCGGCGGCGCGCGATGCATACGCCGTCTGCCGCAAACGGAAATGGTCTGCTCCAGCGCCAAACTCGCCCTCGAGGGGGGTGACTGTGTGGAGAAGAAAACGTCCAGAGCTCATAGGAAACGCCTTCCTGATTATGGGAACATGTTTTTCCTCATAATCTCCGCCGGCATGCAGCATTTACCGCGGCATATGCCCCAAACCCTGCTGTGCACGTCGGATGACCGAGGCCTACCCGAGCAACTCATGGCAATCTGCCACCTCAGGACCTTCATGGATTCAATGGGTACTTTACCCCCATTGGCTTCAATGTTAAGCGCTCCGGTGCTTCTCTCTAAATCGAGGTACAGTTCAAAGTACGTACGTTGTACGGTCCGCCGACTGCCCGGGCCTACGAGAGCTGAGGTGGCTCGAACAGTGCATATGCATCCTTCCACTTTTCCCCGAGTCATCTATAGCCACGCGGGCTCCCAGACTTCCAAATGCCTCCGAGCATGTTCCTCACATACGACAGTGAGAATTCATCCGCGCCGCTAATCGGACCTGGGTTTGGAGAGAACTGGTACCCGCGATCCATTATCTTGGTGCAGCACCGTCGTTACGGGTGACATAGTCTAAATCTTGCACGTTCCTCGCCCGCTGCGT